>JASAMV010006196.1:0-11037 GCA_030248065.1 Rhynchonema sp. JSB1_4
TCTCTCTCTCTCTCTCTCTCTCTCTCTCTCTCTCTCTCTCTCTCTCTCTCTCTCTCTCTCTCTCTCTCTCTCTCTCTCTCTCTCTCTCTCTCTCTCTCTCTCTCTCTCTCTCTCTCTCTCTCTCTCTCTCTCTCTCTCTCTCTCTCTCTCTCTCTCTCTCTCTCTCTCTCTCTCTCTCTCTCTCTCTCTCTCTCTCTCTCTCTCTCTCTCTCTCTCTCTCTCTCTCTCTCTCTCTCTCTCTCTCTCTCTCTCTCTCTCTCTCTCTCTCTCTCTCTCTCTCTCTCTCTCTCTCTCTCTCTCTCTCTCTCTCTCTCTCTCTCTCTCTCTCTCTCTCTCTCTCTCTCTCTCTCTCTCTCTCTCTCTCTTGGCTAGGGGTCGTGTTTCATGTTTCTAGTTTTTGGGTTTTTATGTTGGAATGCTTTAATTGCGCGCAGCGCACAATTCCCACTCCGCCAGCATGTTAGTACGGTACTTTAGGGGTACCATACGGTCTTATAGAGGGGGATACCCCCCCCGCCTACTGTATTTATCTCAGTACCCTACGGCGGGGTTAGCGCTCTGGTAAAAATTTGGATGTTTTTTAACCACGTAGAATCGTGTGAAACGTTGTATTTTGCTGTGTATATAATTTTAAATTGTCCTTGCATGTATTCTTAATATATGTATATTGAGTCGAAGCAAGCAACAAGCACAGCAATATATCAAGCAGTGGCTCCGCGTGCGTTTCGAGCCAGGCACAAAAAGTGTGTGTGTCAGCTGCGTGGCTTGTTGTCGTCGTGTGTCGAGCTTGTTGCCTGCTTCGACTTCGAACGGGGAGTTTCCCTGCGTCTGTAAGAATACATGAGGCAACGAAATTAGAAAATGTACGATAGCGCATGAATTTTTGAATATTTCGAAAGTACTGATTTTAAATTAATTTTGGTCAATTTGGGCCATATTGCTTTGAGGGCAAAATCGGGAGAGTTGCTTGACAATGATCATATAAGTAATTCATTAAATCAATCCTGATTTTCACGTTCAGCTTAGAGCCACTCTGTGCTATTTGTGATTTTTACAAAACAATTTCATCTGAATAATCTGGCAGTACACCCATGTTGCTGTGGGTCTGCGCAATCCTTAGTGACTGCATCTCACCGGGTGGGTACGAAACGGTGTAAAGGGCAGCAGTGGGTAAAGGTTGGCTGTAAAGTTCGGTCAAAACTCGGTCGGCGTAATGGTCGGCTAAACGCGAAACAATTTGCCGTAACGTGGAGGGTTTCAAGTTTACACTGAGAAATTTATCACACTGAGCCGTCGACCGAGCTTTCCACCGACCTTTACACCCAACTGACCTTTACACCGTTTCGAAAAATACTGTACTTTGTGCGCGATAAGGACGAACGCTCACGGGGAACCAAAACAAAGCTCAAGCTTAATCCTCAAGCTCAACATTATCAATCAATTAGGTTCATAAGGGGGAGCGGTGTCATTTCGAGTCTCCAATCAGATAAACGGGACAGTAAATTCGAGCCTCCGCCGCCAGACAATAACTTGTAGGGGTCATCGAAGAAGAAAGTGAAACAAACGGCACAGGCCGGCACAACCTTGGGTGTGGGGGGGGGGGGGGTAGCCCCCGGAATAGAGCCCCTAGTCCCAGGTGATATATCCCCCCCTGGCCGGAAAGTAGGCCCCCCCATGTTACCGGAAACCCAGACCAAAAAGACACTATTCTGACCCAAAATCCTCAATTACAAATTCCCTATTTCATACCCTACTTCTCTAATTAGAAATTTGCGCGCGTAGCGCGCGAATTTCGGGTAATTAGAGGTAAAAAACACAGATTTTGAAGTAATTTCGGCAATTTTGGTCATAAAATGGAACTTATGGGGCAAATTAGGGGGGCATACCTACTGTACCGGGGTGAAAATCGGGGGGGATACCTACTGTACCATGCCAAACATCGGGGGGGATACCTACTGTACCAGGCGAGGGGGGATACCTACTGTACTGGGGGGGGGCTACCCCCCCCCCCCCCCAAACCCCCCCACCTCCAACACTGGCCTGTGCCGGACGGCGCGGTTTGTTTCACTTTCTTCCTCGATGACGCCTACAAGTTATTGTCTGGCGGTAGACAAGTGCGGGAAGCTCGAATTTACTGTCCGTTTCGTTCTAAAACTTTTCTGGAGCTTCGAAATGAACACCGCAACACCTTGATGAAGATTGAGCCTGAGATTGAGATTGATGACGTTGAGCTTGAGGGTAAGCTTGACTTTGTTTTGTGAATTTCACCCAGTGACGTTGCGTTGCTTAATCACACACAAAGGGTGATATTTTCGAAACGGTGTAAAGGTCAGTTGGGTGTAAAGGTCGGTGGAAAGCTCGGTCGACAGCTCAGTGTGATAGACCTCGGTGTAAACTTGAAACATTCCACGTTAATAACAGGCAATGTTTCACGTTTACACCGAGCTACGCCGACCGAGCTTTCGACCGAACTTTACACCGACCTTTACGCCCAACTGACCTTTACACCGTTTCGAAAATTCCACCCATAGAATGCAGTCACTAAAATGTTTCAGACCCACAGCAACGTGGGTGTTCTGCCAGATTATTTTCAGATGAAACTGTTTTGTAAAAATCACAAATAGCACAGAGTGGCTAGGAGTGACTGAACGTGAAAATCAGGATTGATTTAATGAATTCTTATATGATCATTGTGCGACCAATTTCTCCCCGATTTTGCCCTCAAGGCGTCAATATCGGCCCAAAATGACCAAAATTAGTGTAAAATCGGTGGTTTTTAACTCAAAATACTCGAAATTCATGCGCTATAGTAAGTTTCTAATTTCGTTGCCTCATGTATTCTTACAGACGCAGGGAAACTCCCGTTCGAAGTCGAAGCAGGCAACAAGCTCAACACACAGTCAACAAGCCACGCAGCTGACACACACAGTTTTTGTGTGACTGAGACATTCGAAACGCACGCGAGCCAGCTGCTGCGTGGCTTGTTGACTGTGTGCTGTGCTTGTTGCTTGCTTCGACTTCGAACGGGAGTTTCCCTGCGTCTGTAAGAATACATGAGGCAACGAATTTAGAAATTTACTATACACACAAAATACAACGTTTTCACACGATTCTACGTATGATTAAAAACATCAAATTTTTTACCCAAGCGCTAACCCCCCAGGCCATCGGCTCTGATACAGTAGGTATCCCCCTCTCTGAGCCCGGTACAGTGGGTATCCCCCTCCAAAGTACCTCTAACACTGCTGACAAGTGGAAAAAATTGTGCGCTGCGCGCGACTAAAGCACTTTTCAACGTAAAAATTGCCCAAAAAACTTCGAAACATGAAGAAACACGACCCCTGCACCAAAAGAAAAGTGAAAATGCCAACTTGCGGGGGTGGGCTGCTGTTTAGGGTAGGGGTAAAGGCAACCAGCAGTGCTTTGCACTCTTCACCCTTCACTCTTTATCGGATTCACACGCAAATCACGGGCCGCGAGACGTGGCCACAGTAGCAGGTGTGTAAGTATTCAGGATGATACGGTATGGTCTGAGAGTGCAACGCACGGCTGGTTTGCCTTTAGATACCAGCACGGGGCGGGGGGTGCCAACTTGAGGGGGGCGGTGGGTATTTCTAGGGTAGGTGCCAAAGCCAAGGTGGGGCTGGGGGTGCCTTTTGGTGTCCGTCTGGTACGAAAAGTGGGGGTGCCACTTTTTTCAACAAACCCACATCAATACCTTCAACATTCCGATAGAGAGACACTGATAATGAACCAGAACGCCAAAGAAATAATTGCAAGTTTGAAATTGACACGGATAAACGTTTCCTTTGCGAATCAGGTACCGATGTTTTCTTAAAGATTTCTATCTCCTCTATGCTTGCTGTGCTCCCGCCCGGGAACCAAGGCTCCTTGTCTGCACTGAGAACGCCGCAAATAAAGGCAGTCTACGGGAGGTTGTCACTCAGCCCCCGAATACCGTAACCCACCGCATGCGAGATCGTTGCGAGACCCACGCTGATCGCTGCTTATCGACACGTGTATTAGCGGCAGCAAGCTGGAAATTGTCATCATGCGCGTCGATCACCAAAACTTCGAAATGTTGGTTGGTGTTGGCGCTAACACGCAAAACATAGATAACAACCAAAATGGTCGCGACACGATTCTTGCAGATCAAAATTACGGTGGGTTACGGTATTCGGGGGCTGAGTGACAACCTCCCGTAGACTGCCTTTAACCACCCAGCTCCCTTCTTTCTTTTTTTGATGTCCAGTTTCTGGCAAGGCGTTCAAATTGACGATGACCGAGATCTTCGATGACCGTGACGATCACGGCTCGGTCGGACACTGCCTGCCACTGACGTTATACGTAAAGGCAGTCTACGGGAGGTTGTCACTCAGCCCCCGAATACCGTAACCCACCGGAAGCGACATCGTTGCGAGACCCATGCTGATCGCTGCTTATCGACACGTGTATTAGCGGCAGCAAGCTGGAAATTGTCATCATGCGCGCGATCACCAAAACTTCGAAATGTTGGTTGGTGTTAGCGCTAACACGCAAAACATAGATAAAAAACAAAATGGTCTCGACACGATCCTTGCAGATCAAAATTACGGTGGGTTACGGTATTCGGGGGCTGAGTGACAACCTCCCGTAGACCGCCTCTAGTTGCAATTTTTTCGGAAAAATATATCTACCGTATTGTCGGAAATAGAACCCGGGGGAGCTATTTTTTCACTGGGGTCATTTTGGGGGTTCAATTTATGTGGGAGTCAATTAATTGGGGGTTCTATTTTTATTTGGCCAAATCTCCGGCCCGGCCCGAGCCAAAAGCCCAAAATCACGGCCCGGCCCGGCCCGATTGCGACCTCTGATCTCGAGCCAACCCCAAAGGGTATCTCGAGTAAGTAGATTTATGGTTTTCAAAGGCAAAAATAGGTGTTTTTCGACCTCAGGCAGTGTTGGAGGTGGGGGGTTTGGGGGGGGGTAGCCCCCCCAGTACAGTAGGTATCCCCCTCGCCTGGTACAGTAGGTATCCCCCCGATGTTTGGCATGGTACAGTAGGTATCCCCCCGATTTTCACCCCGGTACAGTAGGTATCCCCCCCCCCCCCGATTATGCCCCAAAAGTGCCAATTTTTGACCAAAATGGCCGAAATTAGTGCAAAATCAGTGGTTTTTACCTCAAATTACCCGAAATTCGCGCGCTACGCGCGCAAATACTACGTTTTCACCCGATTCCACACATAATAAACACATAAAAAATTTTCCCCCACAAACCTCCCCCCCCGACCCCCCCACACCCCCCGCGGTACCGAACCCCCCCCAGGCCATCGGCTCTGGTACAGTAGGTATCCCCCCCTCTCCGAGCGCGGTACAGTAGGTATCCCCCCCCTCCAGAGTACCTCCCACACTGACCTCAGGACCCCCAAAAATCGCCACCCAAAAACAGTCATTTTAGGCCAATTTTCGGCAAAAATGTCAAAAAGTACCCATTTTTAGGCCAATTTTGCAGTAAAATTGCATGCAAAAAACGGCCTTTTTTCGCCTTTTGACGGACCATAGGGGTATCTTGGGTAGCCTCTGGGGGGTATCTCGAGTAAGTCCAAAACCTTCCCCCTCCCCCTAGGGTATCTTGGGTCGATTGGCCTGCCACCATACTGTTCGGGTCCCAATCTATCTATCGTCAACACCCTGGCCTCTGGGGGGTATCTCGAGTAAGTCCAAAACCTTCCCCCTCCCCCTAGGGTATCTTGGGTCGATTGGCCTGCCACCATACTGTTCGGGTCCCAATCTATCTATCGTCAACACCCTGGCCAAGTACTACTACGCTGAAGCTGTGCACGCCACTGAATTCCACCATTGTTTATTGCGCTGGTTGATTTCAGTTTGTCGCACAAAAGCGTTTTGCAGAGCGAATTTGGAACTCCAAAACCAGTGCTGCCGGGCCGGACTTCGTCGGACCACCTCTATATCTCTCAGTGCAGCAATCGTTGGATAGATCCCTGGTGTCACCGTCACTCATCATCACAATCACATTATGGTCTGCATTCCGTGTTTCATCGTGCCAGTGGCCTTGTGGTTGTATGTGCGTTTCATTCAACCGTTGATCATGCGCTACATCCCGCAGAAATACCGCGGCTGGCTGGACGGCATTCTCTATCCGACTTGTCCCATCAAACCACCGTCAGCAGAGGGGGAGGATGTGAATGCAAAAGCTGACCAAACTGGACCATGTCCCGGCAAGGGAGCGGGCGACAACGGCACTTGTCCGATGCAGGCAAAGGAGCAAACTGTCAGCGACAAGAAGACTGACTAAATTGAACTTTTCACTGTAAACTAAATGGTTTTCGCGTCATCAATAACGATCATAAAATGTGATTACTTATCATTGCTTGGCTATTTATGTGATTACCGTAAAACCTAAAATACAAGGGGGGGCTGTATTTTTTCACTGACCCCTTTTAGGGGGGCTGTATTTTTGGGGGGGGCTCTATTTTAGGGAATACGGTACTCAGATTCAGCTGCGTTTGATGTTTTCATGAAACTTGTGCTCAGCTACCTGGTCATTTTATATAATGGCATGGCGGTGAACCGTATTTTCTCCAATTGAAGCCCCCATCTAAGAGATGCCTCTCTCCAATAGAAGCCTCCGGATATAACATACATACCTTGAAAAAATAGAAGCCCCCAATGTTGTGTGATGCTCACAACCACCAGTTATGCGCATTAATTAGCACTTCTGCGCTATTCAACGCGTGCCAAATAGCTTTTGTGCTGTGGATAAGGTTTATTATAGAACATCAGGCCTGTTTCGCCTGTCGTATGCTCAATATTTGTTTTGCAGTTGAGCATTTTTGCCATCAGGTGCTTAGTTCACTTCAGCCAGAATCTCACTGAAGAAATAGAAGCCCCATCCCAACAGAAGCCCCCCTTTAATAGAAGCTCCGGGGTCAGACGGTGACTGGAAAAACAGAAGCCCGGGGCTTCTGTCAGAGAAAATACGGTAAATCTGAACTGGACTGACACTAAATAGACACACGCCAACGTTCTTCAGTGACTGAAGAACGTTGGTGTGTGTCTATTCAGTGCCACGTGGATTGACCGCAAAATCACTGTTAGAAGGTTTGTTCCGGAAGGAACTGTCGCCGTTTTTTCGTGCCATTGTTATTTTATCTTTGTCCTCGACAACAACAAAATGTACACACGTTCCAACATAATGAACAATTGGAATATCACAGGGTGCCGGAATAAAGTGTAGTTCTGCCTCATTTCATGCACACAGGCAAACGCGTGTCGCGCCATAAGCAAACATCATAGAATCTTATCACAATAAAAATAAAACTATCAATATTGTTGGCTAATGTCCACTGTGGTCAAAGTTTGGCCATCCGTAGATCGTTCAACTCATTTCCGTCGACGTCGACAAAGTTTGCCTGATATTTCACGGCGACTGATTTGAACCAGGCCTTTTCGTTGCCGAACTTGACGTGATAGTAACCGGGTTTCTCGTATGGAATGCTCAGAAAGTCCGTACATCCCGTGCCGGGCACTTCGGAATGGGGGAAGTACTCCAGCATTTGATCGACGTTGTGGTGCGTGTTGTCTTGGAATTGCTGCAATTACAACAGCCTTGTCGAATCAGGCTAACTTCCACTTTCGAGAAACTGCACAATTGCGATCTGCATCTAAGGCGGTCACACAGACGTCGCACAGCCTTACCTCTTCGGTTTCATAGTAAATGGCGAATGTGTATTCCTCAGTGGCGTATTGATGCAAATGCAGCCAGCATTGTTCGTGTGTGGAATGCGTGCTGAGCAGGACACGGTGACCTGAAGGTTGAGTA
Organism: Rhynchonema sp. JSB1_4; assembly: GCA_030248065.1. NCBI lineage: Eukaryota > Metazoa > Nematoda > Chromadorea > Monhysterida > Xyalidae > Rhynchonema > Rhynchonema sp. JSB1_4. The sequence goes on from JASAMV010006196.1 coordinate 7,825, forward strand.
TGGACCGAAGACGAACTTGGTTTCGTTGAGATGATTTGATGATGTTTCACAAAGAGAAACAACACTCCCTACCGGCAGTGACAGTGACATGCTGCATTGCATCCGGTTGCGGGTCGCCAGGTGCTGGTTTCCAGTACAATTCGTGCGGGATTTTTGTCGGCGGCACCGTCACGCACGACCTGAAAGTTCACGGTTTATTATACCTTGGGGCTCGGACTGTTTGTATATGCAGCAAAAGTACCCGGCCACATCTCTCTCCAATAAAAAATATAAACTATTATGCTGTGTTCCGTCTATTTCAAGGTCATGTTCACTATTATACCAACATGGACAGCCTCTACATATCAATATCAGAGTGTTTCACTATGAAGAAATTCACAGTAAAGAGTGTTGACCGTATCAGCATTTGAAATGAGAACATACGAATACCTGCACATTTCATCGCCATCTACGTCTGTCATTGTGCCACCCCAGTGCACTGGCAGATGATCGGGCTCGATGTAGTGCAACAACACGTCACGCCAATCGTCACCCGTTATGATCACCTTTTTCTGCAGAAGAAATTTGAAATTAAGTTGACCGTTGGTGCTGAAATGATTCGACAAAACGCCAAAGAACAGATGCAATGGGCTGGCATCAAGCTGGGCGATCGGATTGATCACGTGATTGTTTGTGTCGAAAGATTGAACAGAATGCCACTAACTCAACCAATGTAACAAAATTGTTCACAGGGGAACACAAAACAGCTCTGAGAACAACAACGGCCGATCAGTGTTTTTGAGCGACTACATCTGCGGCAATCAACGTGTATTTTTTCCACAAACTCGTGTCGGTAGGCAAAACGTCACGACTACATAAATTTCCAAATTCACTGCCGCACACTAAAAAACATAGTTAATGTCCAGATATAAACCCGAAAATCAACCGTTGAAACATTCCGGCAGCAGACACACGTGCAGCTTGCCAGCCAGCTGTGCGCAATGTTTCAGAACTGCGCGTGGTTAGCTTTCGGGTTTATCCGTGGACATTAACTATGGGGCGTATTTTAGTGTGCGGCAGCGAATTTAGAAATTTACTATACTATCACGTCAATCTGGTTGATTGATGTTCAACTGGCCGTTAATTAAAGTCGTCAACTCAAGGATAATGCGTGGCATTCGGCATAAGTTAATGACTTTAGATGACGATGTGAGTTAACGAGTTCAATATAAGCCACCAATCCAAACACTGCACCCACCTTTGTGTGTTCAGGCAGGAAAGGCGCCAGCGCTCTCCACAGAATGTGCACGAAGCTGGGACAATTAATGACGATCAATTTAGTGATCAATTCAGGAAAGTTATCGCGATATGCGTCCACAGCAATCTGACCGGTCCGGTAACAATGGGCAAAAGTGTCGGGTCCATCTGCAGTCCCTCGAGGTCATGTAAATAGTAGATCAATCCCGATCGACAATTAGTCTGTTGCTCTTCCTCATTCATCAATTGCAGCGTGTGATTGAGCAATTGGAATCGAGACATGATGAATTGATAGGCGGGTATCGATTTGATGAGTCCCTCCGGGTCACCGCGATCCGGCACATTCGATCGTCACAAATAGCAAGTGATTCCAGTTGCACCCAACCTACCGATTGGAACGTAATCGAAGATTTCATCTCAGTAAACTCGATGCCGCGATATTGTCGACATCCGACAGACAACAATCTTCTGAGTTTAAGAAACGTTTCTGATTTTATCTGCACATGATTTACACCAATGAACACCAAACCTTGAGATGTTTTCGTCAATCGACGCTCCGATCATCATTACCATGTAAAACTGTTAGGCTGCAAATGCACCAGTTCAATGAATGAACATTTGGTTGGCTATCAATTTATAATCTCGTGGGGCTGATGATCACCTGTTGCACCATACACGTATAGGCGTGCACCACATACATACATGTAGCAAAACGATCGGCGACTATATTACCATTACCGATGTAAAGCGCAACGGTATATCTGTCATTGTGGGCAAATGAGTTCATAATGGTGTTTTGCATTGTGGCATGCGATGCCCAAGGAATACATAAAGTTAATTCATGCTGCGGCGTTACGCCAACAACCAATTGGCATCATCAGCAATATCCCCCGCTTCGATATGGATGTTTGATACCAATATTGCTTTCGTCGTTGGTCAAATCCGAATCGAAATGTCGCATATCAACAACTTGAGCACATCGCCTCAGCCTTCAGCCATAGGTACAGATTGAAGTCAGGTGTAACTGTTGCTCAGCTACGGTTCGTACATCTCGTCGCAAATTGGTTCACTTTTTTTTCTCCCTCGTAGCCACTCAAACTGTACATCTCCAATCGGCCGCTCAGGCCGTGCTTGTTGGCGCGACGCTGCAATGAACATGGACGATGTTTCAATGTTGGAAATTTACATTCCTCCCTCTTTGTAGTGACGTCACAGAAATTCGGACACACCATTTTTGGTCTCTGCAGTGGTAACTGTACATGTGCTGTTAAGCGCTCAATTCTGGGACCAATGTGCAAGATATGCCGCTAACCTGACTGGTTCACTTTCACCATGAGAAAGGAAGACTTCATGTTCTCGGTTACTAACCAGTATTCACGATACCGTACTTACAAAATAGTTAAAGCTGATTGACATCTAATTCGCAACCTGTTTGTCAGCTGATGACTGACAAAATTGAGCTTGTATGTAAGACGGCGCTAAAGTGGTGAATTCAGAATTCTACCACAAACGAACTTCTTGAGAAGGTGATTTCACCGCCAAGGGCACTGATGAATGAAGTTTGTGGAGATTTTAACGACAGTCTTATTCGCCCAGAAATGGCCCCTAAAAACCAAATGAAGCAAAAATAAAGTAAAAGCCATGAAAAAACTGCAAAAAGGGCCGTTCTAACGCAAACACATTTCGAATTGGAGAGTATGCCGAAAAATGCCCGCACATGTTTCGGTATGTTTCTTATCCCAAAAAGTGGGTATGCTCTGGAATACAAACATTTTATCTTAAAGGTACAGCGTGTGTAGTACAAATCCCAGACCACTATGAAATCTGGCTAGCCAGAATCTTATCTGAATCTGAATAAAATACACGATCGGCATTGCTGCATCCAAGCGAGCAGGGTAGCAAAAAGGATAGTATCACCAAATAGTGTGTAAGTGCACCTGTTTGCTCTTGGCGAAGCGCCGAGTGTACAGCACTGCT
>JASAMV010006197.1:0-41978 GCA_030248065.1 Rhynchonema sp. JSB1_4
ACATGAGTATCAAAAACACCCCAATATGCCATGACACCAGCTGTGCTAACGTTAACATGGACCGAAAGTACGTTATTTTGGGTTCTCCTATCCTTGTAGACTACGGTTCTTTATCGGTTTCTTTCGGTTTTTTTTCGGAAATTTTTCCAAACTTTTATGCGACAATGACAGCACAGAACGTATTTCGTTATGGTTCATGATCATGATTGAACACCTTCATTTTTATCCAGGAATTCTGCCCCTGCGCCTGCGTAACACAAAATAACTGACAATATTGACAAGTTGAAATGATATGCTTGGAAAAGAAATGAACCAGGAAACTGCGATTTAGACCAGAAGTTAAGTGACTATAATAACTGCACGGTGCACGGACGATACAATCCAGAATCCGATGAGAACAAAAGGTTGCAATCGTTGACTGGGCTGGAACCCAGCCTGTGCATTGCTCTGTATGTGAAAATATACAAAGTTGAACAATGACGAAAAACCATGGCCACGAAAAGCGAAATTTTTACGGTGCCATCCGCTCCAATTTCCAATTTCAACAGAGCGTCATTCAAACGTTTGATGCCACTACGTCCATTTCAACCGAGTTTTGTCCTGAAATACTTTTCATTGTTTCGTGATGATCGCACAATGACTATATATCATTCTCTTCTTGCGCCGTGCTGTGCGCTTGCCTTTTTGCAAGTAAGCGTGCACGCTCGGCTCGTTCCAACCTTCTCTGTTGTCGTTCTCGCTTGTTTCTGGTTCATTTTTGCTCATTTTTTCTGCCAGGCTCCTTGTATATTCTTCCCAAACTTTTCGTGCTTAGCTTGTTTCCATTCCTGCCGCCCCATCTCCAAATTACCGCTGTGCTCAAAAATTCACGAAATTTGTTGGAAAGGACACAAAAATCCATTATTCGCATGTTCTCTGGCAATTTTGATCGGTCTGTGTCATATTCGCAGTTGTGTTCAATGTTTGGTGTTGGTGTCACTGTCATGAAACGTCGTCTGAGATTGATGCATTCTTATGTTCTTGGTATTCGTGCTGCTCCTGTTGACTCTATTTCGTTCATTTCTGATTCCAATTCTCGCTCCAGTTCTCGTCTTAATCATTCTCGTGCCATTTGTATCCCACGTGCTAAAACTCATATTCTCGCTACCAGTGCTATTGTTATCATGTCCCATCTTTACAAAGCTTTACCTGATTTTGCTGTTTTCCTGCGAATGGGCACATTCAAAGGAGTCATTCGTTCGCAAAGCTTCATTGTTGAATTGTTGTACAAAGTGCGATTGCTGCCAGTGAAATTTATTCCGTCCGTGTGTGAAATGTAATTGACCGATCATGCTGTGTTTCTGTGTTTTTTGCTCCTTATCATCATCTACATCTCTCGATCCGTAACTATCCACTGGCCCACTAAACACTTGTAATTATTTATGGTTTCGTCGTTCGTAACTGTCCAGCTTATGCGTGTTGTTGACGTTACCGTTGCTTCTGATGCAATAAAAAACTTGAACTTGAACTTGAATATAAGAATGGTTTGTTTGTTTCCTCCATCTTCATTTGTTTGTTTTCTCTCGGTCTGTGTTTCTTGCCTCTCCCTCTCTCTCCACACCCCCACTCCATCGTTGTTCATCATATTCATTCTCCCTTCAGTCCCTTGTCTGTCTTGTGGTCCCAGTTTATGCGGTTATGTGCATACTTATTTGGTCTGCAAACAAGCCGTTCGCCCGAGTCAGTAAGTTTGCTGTTTTCAATCAACGATAATCATGAAACTTGATTTGTTCTCATGCTAACAGCCCTCAATCACCAACAGTTGGTCGCGTTGATGTTGGAAAGCGGGGAACCGGGAAGCTCCTGGTAAGATGTGCTTACATTACATTTACATTCGTTCATGTTTTGTGTTTTGATATCTGATTTGGCAACAACAATATTGCCCAAATGAAAGCCTCTTCTTTTTTTCAGGGCTCCACCGAGTTGCCTGCAATGGTATATCACAAGGCGAGGAGCAGTGTGACCTGGAAGGAAATGTGACGAGTTTGGGATCATTGTATTCCAACATTGAATCTCGCACAGTTCCGGGTTGTGGTGCTTCCCACATTGACACAAACAACGAAATGCAATCCTAAATTGTAAACAATAATCGACACAAATAGTCCGGAAAATCAAATAATCTCAATTATCGTCGCAAGACATCGGGCTGGAAAATGAGCCCGGCAAATGAACCACGCAAAACTCAAAAGAAAAGATTGACGGGCAGAGCAGAGGTGGGAATCAGAGATCGGAAACGGGCCGGGTAAAGTCGGCCCGGCCCGGCCCGGTCGGCGAAAAGTCCGGCCCGGCCCGGCCCGGCCCGGTGGAGGGCTGCAGGTCGGCCCGGCCCGTTTTGGCTTGAGGTCGGCCCGGCCCGGCCCGGCCCGGTCAGCCAATTTTCAAGGGCTGAAAACTAAAAAAGTCCAAAAAGCTGAAAAAAATTCGAAAATTTTCTGCAGAATACTTGTTTTCACTGGTTGGTACAGCTGGGGGGAAGGGTAGGTAGGTACAGTGTTGGAGGTACTCTGGAGGGGGGATACCTACTGTACCGCGCTCGGAGAGGGGGGATACCTACTGTACCAGAGCCGATGGCCTGGGGGGGGTTATGTACCTAGGGGGGGGGGTTGGGGGGGTTAGGGTTTGGGGTGAAAATTTTTTATGTGTTTATTCTGTGTGGAATCGTGTGAAAACGTAGTATTTGCGCGCGCGGCGCGCGAATTTCGGGTAATTTGAGGTAAAATCCACTGATTTTGCACTAATTTCGGCCATTTTGGTCAAAAATTGGCACTTTTGGGGCACAATCGGGGGGGATACCTACTGTACCGGGGTGAAAATTGGGGGGGATACCTACTGTACCATGCCAAACATCGGGGGGATACCTACTGTACCAGGCGAGGGGGGGATACCTACTGTACTGGGGGGGGGGCTACCCCCCCCAAACCCCCCCCCCCCACCTCCAACACTGGGTAGGTAGATTGACGCGCCATCCTGATGCAGTACGTAAGTCGCCGCCCCGGTTGGTACAGTAGTGTTGTAGGTATGGTATAATTTTTGGCTCAAAATGGTTTAAAATCGGAATTTTTCACTCCATATAGGCGAAAAATCGCGCGTGACGCGCGAAATTAGCGCTTAAGAGTACATTCTCATCAATATGTAGGTAGACATAAAATTTTGTTCCCGGACGACTCCCCCCAGCTCGGCCGGTCGGTACTACAGTAGGTAGGTTGATTGCAGGCAGGCTTTTTTGGTGGTACAGCAGGAGTAGGTTGATTGCTGCAAAGCAAAGGCCTGGGTATGGGTAGCTAAAGGCAGTCTACGGGAGGTTGTCACTCAGCCCCCGAATACCGTAACCCACCGCAAGCGAGATCGTTGTGAGACCCATGCTAATCGCTGAGTATCGACACGTGTATTAGCGGCAGCAAGCTGGAAATTGTCATCGTGCGCGTCGATCACCAAAACTTGGAATTGTTGGTTGGTGTTGGCGCTAACACGCAAAACATAGATAAAAACCAAAATGGTCTCCTCGACACGATCCTTGCACATCAAAATTACGGTGGGTTACGGTATTCGGGGGCTGAGTGACAACCTCCCGTAGACTGCCTTTACTGCTTCTTTCTTCAAAACGATGACTGAAAAGATCAAGAACTAGGAAATGTTATTGCGCGAAGCGCAAAAATTTTGAAAATTTTGGTTCAAACAAAATGGTAATTTCGTTCAAATTTAGGCATACCGGGCCGGACCGGGCCGGGCTGCTCGGCCCGGCCCGGCCCGGTCCCCCCAAATCTCCGGCCCGGCCCGGCCCGGCCCGGTCGACCACCTCCAAACACGCGGCCCGGCCCGGCCCGGCCCGGGTACCGGGCCGGGCCGGGCCGGGCCAGCCCGTTTCCGATCTCTGGTGGGAATGAATGAGCCCGATTTTTTTCGGCCCGATTTTTTCTGATGATAATTTGAAGAAAATTTTTTGGTGCAAAAATTACAGCTTTTATGTTTGAAAATACCTGAAAATCATGGAAGTCGGTCCTAATGTGCAAAATCGCAAAAAATTTTGGCTAATTTACCGTAAAAAGTCACGATTTTTTATTGAAATTGAAATTTATTGAAATTGAAATTTTATTGAAATTGAAATTTACCCTGAATTGAAATCTATAGGGGAATAGTGCACCACCTGTGGGGGAGATAGCGTACCCGAGGGGGACCCCCTTCCCACAGCCACACCATTGCTACCTACTGTATCGGCCGAGAAGGGGGGGGGGGGCGAACAAAAATTTTTAAAGTCTAAATGTTGATGAAAATGTACTCTAAAACGCTCACTTCGCGCGCGATTTTTCGCCTGCTTGGAGTGAAAAATACCGATTTCATACCATTTTGAGCCAAAAATAGCAACTTACTGTACCACCGATACCTAAACTAGTGGCAATTGTTGACCATCAAAGTGAGCTGCTCGAAAATCAGAAAACATTGATTGAAAATTTACATCGAGAGCTGCTGAATCGCGACAAACAGTACGATCACATTTTGAAACTTCTAACTGAACTCGTGCCCCAAAACCGCACATTGGGACCTGCTGGTCATCCAATCAAAGAGTTCGGCGTCGAACTACAACTGCAAAAGGACTCCGAAACCGAACAGAGGAAATCGAAGGTGAACAATCTGGTTGCGTACAATTTCCCGGACGATGGCTGCACGGTTGAGAGGAAAGACCGAGGCAATCCGGATCCAGTACTTAAACCGGGCAACCGGATATCGCATGCTCTCAGAATCCGGCCTTTCGCAATAAAATGTGACTATATACGATGAGTGATCACAAAAACATCGTTCAAACAAAATGAAATGCGTTTAAATTGTGCGAATTAATTTTTAAAAATTTGCTTTCGGGAACAAACTCGAGCTTGTGCCGACTTACGCTGCCCCTTTTGATCAGGCAACGGCAGAACATTTAGTAGGGAATCCAACCAGCTCGTCAACCAACAGCCACGTGTGAAATGTTTCACAAAGGTTTCATCTGTCAGCGAGCTGGTTCTTGTCTCAGTCTCACTGCCTTTCATGATCAAAAGGGTGAGCGTAAATCGGCACAAGCTCGCGTTTGTTCCTGAAAGCAACTTTTCAAAGATAAATTCTGACAGTTTTAACGTGGTTTATCTCGTTTGATCGTTGTTTTTGTGACCGTTGGACATAAACAGTCCAACTGCGTAGTAAAAAAGCAAGCATGAGATATACGGTTTCCCGCTTTAAGGATACCCATGGTCCAAAAACGCCTATTTTGGAGAAAATTTTGTCGGGAAATGACCTGAAACAGGCTAAAAATGCACTTGGAGATTAAAAAATGCTCATTTTGAACTGTTTAGCACCGATTTACATTGTTTTTGACAACATCCTTTCGTCCCCTTTGAAAATATTTCGGAAATTTTTGAAAAAAAAAACGGTTTTTTTCCAAAAGTTGCCACTTGGAAAAATTTCCGGAAAAATAAACCAAAAAATAAAAACGTATTTTTCCGGGCCTCGGAAAAAAAACGGTTTTTTTCGGTTTTTTTTCCGGCCAGCAAGTATACCGAATACCGCCCAAATACCCAATACCTGGTATCAGTGTAGTGGCAGGCAAATGGTTGCAAGGTACCCTTGGGGGGGGATGGATCCAGATGGTTGCAAGGTACCCCCCTACCCAGCCTCCGGAAGGTTGCAAGGTACCCCTGAGGTCCGAAAAAAGGGTGTTTTTTACATGCATTATACTGCAAATTTGGCCGAAAAATAGGTACTTTTTTGCATTTTGGCCGAAAATTTGCCTAAAACACCTATTATATGGAGGTTTGCGCGCGGAGCGCGCGAATTTTGGGGTTTTGAGGTCGAAAAACACCCATTTTTGCCTATAAAAACCATAAATTGATGGTTGCAAGGTACCGTCCGGGGTGGTTGCAAGGTACCTACCCTTCCCCCCCATCCCCCCCGAAGGGGTGGTTGCAAGGTACCTACTCCTTAGGGGGGGGGGGGAATCCCCCCCCAGCCACTACACTGCCTGGTATTGGGTGTGGTATTGGCTGGGTACCCAATACTATACTTGCGTATTTTTCCGCAAAATATATTTTTGGAAAAAAAACCGTTTTTTTCCCGGAAAAAAACCTTTTTTTCCAAATAGTTTTCCAGTACTTAAGGATACCCATGGTCCAAAAACGCCCATTTTGGAGAAAATTTTGTCGGGAAATGGCCTGAAAAAGGCTAAAAATGCACTTGGAGATTAAAAAGTGCTCATTTTGAACTGTTTAGGACCGATTTACATTGGTTTTGACAACATCATTTCGCAACCTTTGAAAATATTTCGGAAATTATTGGAAAAAACCGTTTTTTTCCAAAGTTGCCACTTGGAAAAATTTCCGGAAAAATAAAAACGTATTTTTCCGGGCCTCGGAAAAAAAACGGTTTTTTTTCGGTTTTTTTCCGAAAAAAAACGGTTTTTTTTCCGGCCCGCAAGTATACCCAATACTGACCCAATACCTGGTATTGGCGTTGGGTATTGAGTGGGTGCGATTCCATTTAGGCAATACCAAAATGACCCATAATTTCTCTAATTTTTTCTAGTTTTTTTCCTCAAAAATGTGGTTTCTGATCAGAAATTCTTTCGAGTGTCTGTACGAGACGACTGAACTTGCTTCTCAAATGATAGAAAAGCAGTTTCATCATCATTTTAAACGACCAAAAAGTCAAAATTTTCCCAGATCATCTTCAACTTTGGTACCTTCAGTGTAGTTGCTGGCAGTGTAGTTCCTGCCTGGGGGTGGGGGAGGGCCCCCCTCGGGAACGTCTGTTCCCCCTCCATGGTACGCCTGCCCCACTGTTCCCCCTCCGGGTTTGTCTGCTCGCCCAATTTTTGCCTAAAATAGGCAAATTTAGGCCTAAAAAATTTAGGCCCACAATAATAGAACACCCAAATTGACCCCACTGAAAAATTAGAACCCCGTAGTCTATTTCCGTCAATACGGTACTGGGGACTTCGTTTGGGTGGGGCTCTATACTGGCCGAGGGAGGGGGCTCTATTAATTCACTGACCCCATTTTGAGGGGGCTGTATTACGGGGGGGGCCAGTGTAGTTCCTGGTCCGGAGGGGGGAACAGGCGGTACCCCCTTTTTTTCGGAGGGGGAACAGACGTACCCACCTGGAAGGGGAAGGGGGGGACGGACCCGGAAGGGGGGAGGACCCAAATTTGGAGAAAAGTCATTTTTTGAGGTCGAAAATTTGGCTCATTTTTGCCCCTTTTTGGAAAAAAATCTCAATAAAAAGGGTATTTTGGCGATTTTTTTACAACATTGACCTAAAAATCACTCATTTTATGCCTAAAAATGCCTATTTTAGGCCAAAATTTGCCTATTATAGGTAAAAATTGGGGGAGCAGACGTACCCGGAGGGGGAGGGGAACAGTGGGGCAGGCGTACCATGGAGGGGGAACAGACGTACCCGAGGGGGACCCCCTCCCCCCCCAGGAACTACACTGCGGGGGGCTGCATTTAGGTTTTTACGGCAGACTTTCTTGTTTCTTTAGGCTTTTGCATGCCCCCTAATTTATCGCCGGACCGTGGCCCGCTCGATTCAAAACGAAAAAGCCCCGAAATTTTGTGAAACTTTCAATTTTAGAAGCAAACTTTCAATACATTTGCTAACTTTCTGCTGCAATGCAAACGACAATGAGAAATTCGGTCATATTTTGCATGGTATTTACGCAAAACCCACAAAAAGACCTATTTTCTGAGAAGTCTGGAGTTTTTGGGAATTGAGTCTGTCTGGGTATTGGGTTTGAGTATTGGGTTGGGTTGGGTCTGATTTTCGATATTGGGACATTTCATGGTGTTAAGGGCTACAGGTATCGCGCACGAAGCCAACAACAAAGAGAATGCTTGGAAGGTCGCAAATTCACACCCGGCTGGGCAATCGGCGCCAACAAATTCAGCAACAACAACAGTCGTTTAGAACTTCGAGTTGGTCTTCTGCGTCCAGTATTTCATCTTTGACTGAATATTTGCATCAATTGGGCGACGCACTGCTCCAGTACGATTGGGATTACGCTGCTGAAGCTGCGGTAAGTCGAGCCCAGTGCTGTGGCTGGAGGGATTGGGGTCCCCCCAATGGTACCCTACCCACCCCGCCAAAGTAGCCACATCACTGGTCGAGCCTAATGATGAAGACGAGACATTTTGGATCACCAAACTTAGACGATCACGGTGCGTTTCACAGAAGCTAATCAAATCATACCTCAACCTAAGGCTAGTCAAACCCGCGTGCAGGCGTCAGTGATCGCCGCTTGATTGCAGCGTTTGTTGTCTGTGCGCGACGACCACACCGAACATCGATTCCTATGGCTGCGTGAGGCCGATCAATCCGCCGTGCGTCGTGTCATCCCGGCACCCTTTGATGCCTTGACCGCACTGCATCTCAGAGTGCTACATTTCCTCAGGTTGTTGTTGAGTTTTTACTGGCGGAAGAACCGGTTTCGTAAAAAAAGACCGATGTTTCCGGGCCTGAGGTTTTTTCGATTTTTTCACGTCCCAGATGGACCCGGTTTTTTCGGTTTTTTGAAAAAAAAGGGTTTTTTCATCAGCCAGTATAGTTCAGCTCTTGATTTTTTTCCTATTTTGATTTGGTGCCGTTCTTCACTTTGTGTAGTGTTGTTAACGTTGGTGATCGAATCGTGCTGGTTCTGCCTCTGCCTTGGTCTCGTGACTTTTGTGTTGAAAACTGTGCACTGATTTCGACCAGCGTAGAAGAAGAAGTTGTTTCTTGACTGCCAGCCTGGGCCCATAGGTGGCGCTGGTCGAATTAACTCGAAATGCTGCGAGATTAAATAAGTCCTCATGATGCGACCGACCGAGCAACCGACCGACCGATCAATCCAAGAGGTATCAGATTTGATTTTGCAGAATTTTTACCTTGAATTTGCAGCGACGGCAACTACGACGATGCCTATAAGACGCAAACGCAGTTGGTGCAGGTGTTCATCAAAGAATGTTTGCAGAGCAAGAAAATGCAGGAGAACAACTGGTTCATGCCGTTGTGCTACCGATTGTGTGCTGACGTCAGGCTGATTGGAAAAGCGGTGGGCAACGAAATATAGCTTACCCGCTTTGTGGTGCCATGATATATAATACCGATATTTTCGGCCATTATGAGCAGTATTCAGTTTACAGGATGGTCATTAAATTTTGAACGGCAAAATCAGAGCCAGAATATGTTTGAATACCTTTTTCTACTTTTAAAAGTCATAAGTTTCAATATGCGAACCATATTCAGGCCGACCACTATCGCAGCGAGAGCGAAGACGTTGCTGAAGGCGGTGAATCGTCGGAACAATCTAGTTCATCCTACGAGCATTCGGCCACCGTCATTATGGACTGTTATCGTGCGTGTGTGGCTGATTCGTGAGTGGCGCTGCGAAATTTCTATGCCTAACAATTGCTCATTTTTTGCTCGTGTCAATGAACGTATTTTTTGCAGCCGATGCGCAATGGAAAATCAGAAACGAGTGGGATTGTTGAATCTGACCAATCAACTGTTCAGGGTGTATTTTCGGGTTGGTTAATTTTCAATGTTTTTGCGACATGTTGTTATGTCAATAACAATAACTGACAGTTACTTCCTTTCCTTCAGATCAATAAACTTAATCTGCTCACCCCGCTGATACGGGCGATAGAAAACTGTGGCAATTTGTGGGACCATTTCTGCATGGCCGACAAAGTCACCTACAAGTACTACATTGGCCGAAAGGCTATGTTTGATTCGAGATTGAAAGATGGTGAGCGCTGAGCGGTTTTGTTCAAGTCAATAAATTCGAAAAGAGATTAACATTAAAAAGAAATTTTATGGAGTATATTTTGACATTTACTGATGCGATGCCACTAATTTCAAATTTCAAACATCCCTGATTCAACAAAGTCCCGTGACCAAGGCACGCCGATTTCGGACAAAATTAATGTAAAACATATCCCGATTTGTTGCAGCCGAAACAGCGCTGATGTACGCATTCCGCAACTGTGGCGATCAGTCCTACCGCAATCGTCGTCTGATTCTCATCTACTTGGTGCCAGTGAAAATGTTCTTGGGGCACATGCCGTCTGTGCAGTTGTTGCAAGATCACAACCTGATGGAGTTTGCCGACATTGCTGATGCTGTCAAGTTAGTGCAACTACAAGTTGTGCTTGATCCAGGTTGTAGGACACAGTGACGATTTTTTGCACGTTAGCACTTGCAATTTGCATCTCAATTACGATAACAAGTAAACGTTTGGGTATCGTGCCCTTTGGGAATGTTTCAACGGCGCGTAGCTTTTCCGCTTACTTGTCACGTACCTAAGCTTCAGAAAGTAAACCTTGCACGATAGCAAATACAATCAATCAGTTCTGTCTCTTAATCCTTCTCTGTTTTCCTGGTTCTTTTTTCAGGACGGGAAACCTGCCAGCGCTGGACGAAGCTCTGGACAAACACGAAAGTTTTTTCATACGATGCGGAATATTTCTCATGTTGGAAAAGCTCAAAGTGATAACGTATTTGACACTGTTCAAGAAAGTGTACGTTTTTATACGGACTTATCTTAAAATTTAAATTTTATTTGTGATGTAAACAGTTTCTGTCGATTTAGGTGCCGAATTCTCGGTACGCACCAAATTTCGCTGGACGCATTCTTGACCACATTGAAGTTTATGAAAATCGACGACGTTGATCTGGACGAAGTTGCTTGTATCGTGGCCAACTTGATCTATCAGGTAATTTTGGTTTTTACTTTGTCTCGTTTTCTGGCTTTGCAGTCCGGTTTTTGCTTTGTTTTTTTAGTTTTCTTGGTCATTAACTCCAAGCGCCTGTACGTTATCAAACACCTTCAAAATTGCAGGGTCGAATCAAAGGCTACATTTCGCATCAACATCAGAAGTTGGTCATAAGCAAGCAGAATCCGTTCCCTCCCCTGTCGTCTGTGGCGACTGAAGTAATCTAGCATTATGTATACACTTGTATTTGGTGTGACCTGGTCTCGAATCTAGATTGTTTCAATTGTGTACATATCACGTCTGAAATGGTTGTTTGTTATTGTTTCTCGTTGTTCGATTTTGATAAAACTGTCACTGCTGTTTCCGAAGCTTATCTACTTTGACAAAATAGCCGTTTTGATCGGTGATTCATATATCTGGACCCTTTGTGCTTCTCATGGTGGCGTGGCCTGTCACATTGTTGTGTTTAAGTGCTTTGAAACATGTCCAACAGTGGCGCTCGTGTGCTTCTGCGACAAGCTGTGCGTTGTGTGGCCAGAAGGTTTGTGTCATATCGCCCATGGACGCGGTTTTTTATCAGAGGCCATTTTGTTTTTTTTGCTGATTTGTTGGGCAGCAATTCAACTACCTCTCGCTAATTTCGATCATTAGTTAAGCATTATGCGACTATTGGATCGATGTTGCAGTGCCGATAATTTTTCACAGCTACCTTAGAAATAAATTCAGACGCAATTTGCTAGAATGTGGTCGTTTTCCGTGCAAATTTGTCAAGTTGTGCCTGGAGATGATTTTTGAAGAAAACCAGCGGCCTCTTTTCATTTGCAGTCACCGTCCAGCGCTACGCCACAAGTCCACCCAATCGCAATCCCCCAATGGTGCAGCCACACTTTCCACAGCAGCACCACAACCGAATCTGGGTGCAAAGGAAGAAAACCGACCACCGCCCTGCGCGTACTCGTCCAATGCTGGTTGGCACGGGTGGGATTGTGATTTGTGAAATAAACATACGAAAAAAGTTTTTGTGTTCTACACCAGGGAACTTATATTCTTCGGCGTGTGGTTGAAAATATCGGAAGTCTTCGCTTTCAGTAAAAATAATTCCGAAAGCTATAGTTTGCCGGTGATTCCAGCAGCACCTAGTTGTCTGTTCAATTGCTACAGTGAACACTGTTTTCCATTGTGAGAGTGAAGGATAGGTCAATTTGGCTGAACTGTTATGGTCCACTATCGTACATTGTCAACACAGGTCCTGTTCTGAAAAGTATGCAGATAAGTAGCACAGGCCAAATAAAAACGCATTTAACCGTATTTGCTGCAGGGCCATCCCTGTCCGAACCGCTGCCAGGCCTGCCGAGTCCGGTGTACCCTCCCTCACCCACTCATTCATTCGATGGCACACAGATGACCAAGTTGGACAGCGGGCTCAGAGTTGTGACGGAGCCGAAATTTGGAAACAGTTGTACTTTAGGCGGTTGGTTTGTATCTTTGACTTTGACACTCTTATTCATTTTTCTTGAACAAGCATTAGTGCAACACTGTAAATTTCAGTGATAATCGAAGCCGGCTCGAGATACGAGACTGCCTACCCCAGTGGTATGTGCCACATGCTCGAGAAACTGGCATATAATGTTGGTTTAGATTTTTCGTTTCTCGAACCCATAAAGTGATTATTTTCCAAATTCTTGTTAAAAATTGTAGTCAACACAATCGTATCCGTCGGCTGCCGTCCTATTCAAAGAATTCGAACAATATGGTGCTGTCTGGGATGCACAGGTATGATTCTGCTTAATTAATATTAATAGATCACTGCGAAGACTTTTTTGCCGAAAGAATCTAAAGACACTAATTCTTTTCCTCCATGTCACAGGCGACCAAAGATCTGTTCATCTATGCTGCCAATTGTCACCAATCGGGTTTTGAAATGTTGATGCAGCTGATTGCTGACACGGCGCTCAGACCACTCATACAGGAAGAAGAGGTTGTATTGATTACGTTTGACTGTTTGTGACCGAATTGTGCGCTTTGTGTTGCTACTTGGATCTTTGGGACCCATGCAAGTCGGTGTGGTTATTTTTCGTCAATTTGCTGTTCAGTTGTCTTCATTCCAGCTGAACGCTGCCGTGAATGCAGTGACGTTTGATTCGGAATCGTTGAATAGCAGCCCCGACTGCGAACAAATACTGACCGATTGGATTCATGAGGTATTTTATCAATGAAAATGACATTATTTATTTATCTAGACAATTGCGATTTTTGTTAAGGTGGAGTGGAATTATACTTAAAGCCTGAAATCTTTTTTCTTTATTTTTACAGGCCGCATTCCGAGGCAACTCGCTTGGCCTGCCAAAATTGTGCCCCGTTGGCACTGCGCCCAACATCACTCGTGATTTGTTGTATTCATACATGAGCGCTCACTACACGCCTGAACGAATGGTGGTCGTCGGTATGTTGGTCCCTCTCAGTTAATATTTTTGACTTTTCTAAATGTGCGAAATTTTTTCATTTATTTCGTCTCCAGGAATCGGCACCGAGCATAACAGTTTTGTTGAATTTGCTCAAAAATATTTCGTCGACAAACCGGCCATTTGGAAGCAACAGCCCGAACTTGTGGCACGTACTGTGCCAGATGTGGACAACTCTGTGGCTCAGTACAGTGGTGGAATTGTGAAGGTGCAGTTAGTCTTGTGTTGTCGAGTACGTCTATCTTGTTATGGAAAACAACAGTCCACGCCACGCTCTACGTATTGAAAGCCTCTATATTGTGTACATTTTTGAATACTAAAAGGGCACTATTTGACGTTAGCCTTAGTTATCGTTTTGTACATTGAGTTGTTCCTCGATAACGACCGAAAGTGATAGGTCACGACAGTGTCACTACAAATGGGGCTGACTGCGTGTGAATCAACTGTATAGGCAATCCATCGGCTCATGGCACTTTTTATACACACAACGCATGCAGCAGCACACGCCATTTGCTAAACAAAATGTACACTTTGAGCGAGTGTCGTACATTGATGGCCGCTTTATAACTTCCTCGGTTTTCATTAGCTGCTTGACATAGCCCTTTTCTGTACTATTGCAAAATTGGGGGATGTTTCAACGGGTAACTGCAGAGAATAGATGCATTCACTGACGGCAGTTATGCAGCGTGCAGCCTGTGTGTGTTGAGTGCCATGAGCTGACGGATTGCCTATACGTTATTTTCATTGTGCAGGTAGAGCGCGACCTGAGCAAAGTAGGTCGTGGCACGCCGTACCCGAATCTGGCGCATTTCGTGCTGGGTCTGCAAAGCTGCAGTTTCCTTGACAGTGATTACGTGCCGATGAGTGTATTGAATGCGCTGATGGGGGGCGGATGTCATTTCAGCAGCGGCGGACCGGGAAAAGGAATGTACACGCGCTTGTACACCCAGGTGCTCAACTTGTGAGTCGAGGCTGCGGCTTGGTGTTTGCTTGTTTCACTGTGCTTGTATCGTCACCAGAAGAGAATAACGTTCGTTTTTTATAATGTTGTCGTTATCTTGTCATTATGCTTGGAGTTGAAGATCTGCTCTGACAGACGGACGAGGTACGATTGTTCATCATCGGTACGACCGCACCATTGGCCATGTGACATTGGTTTTTAGGCACTTATTGCAATTTGCACCTAAAACATCAGATTTGCACCTAAAAATAGGAAGCTAAGTGCCATTTTTACCTAGAATTTCCACATTTTGCACAGAAAAATTTAGGCGCAAGTTGCACCTAAAAGTTGGCCATCTGGGTACAATTTGCGCCTGGGCCCGGTCCACAGAACCCGAATTACGCAAGCGCCTACCTAACGGACAGTGGTGTGTTGGGAAATCAATAAGGATACGGAACACCCAAAATTTTCGGATACCGGGCACCCAAAAGAAAAAATCTTGGATACCAGGGGAGTTGTCACCCAAAATAAAAAAATCTCGGATACCCACGGGGATTGTCCAAAAGAGGCGAATTTTTTAGAGCAAAATTGAGCAAAAATCGCTGTTGGAACGGTGAAAAATGGTCATTCGAGATGTTACGCTTGCGTGAGCAAACGATTTTGAGCATTTTGAAGGTCAAAACGGTCCATTTTTGCGGTTTTCGGAAAAAATTTTGGAGTCGGATGCCCCTGGGTGAAAAAATGAAGATACCGTATACTACCCCTTCGCCCCATCCCCCCCCCAAACTACACCACTGTTAACTGGTATACTGTATGCCTGTGGTTCGGGTATAGGTATACACGCATAGATAGTTCGGCGTCTTGTGGGCTGGGTCCTGGTGAATTTTGAAAAAGCCACGCCCGGTGATCATGTAAAGCCATGTTTCATTATCTCAGATACCACTGGATGTACAATGCTACTTCCTACAACCACGCGTATGCTGACGACGGACTGTACTACATTCATGCCAGCTCGGACCCGTCGCATGTGAGTTGAACTGAATGTCATGCAAACATTACTTACAAACATTTCATTGTTAAGAATGGCACAGATTAGGTAGCGCCTGTCGTGGACAAAATGCACTCTCTGAGAAGCACACAAACAAAAAAGCAACAAAAGATGGCAACAGACAACACCAATAAGAATAACAGTATAATACTTCACGCTCATGTAAACAACGTACATTGCCGGCGCTTTTGACTGGGATATGCCTAACACGACGAGCGAACAGCTCCGGGATTGAAATGTTTGTTCGGATTATGCCCTTTATCAACAATGAGCAGATCGCGGTATACGTGTATGCCTGTCAAATAATACCTATTATTCGGAAAGTGGTCATTCATACTGTGTCTCCACCGGACTAAACATCCTTCACGTCACCCACCGGTTATGGAGTCAGCAAATCGATGTTTCTTGAACCATTTGTTGTTTGCTTGCGGCATGTCTGGGTACTGGATCTGGTCGATCATGGCCTTGAAGTAGAACACCATCGTGTTAGGATCAGTCGGGTCGCAACTGCCGCCAAACGGTCGTTTTTGATAGCTCGTCTGGATGTCCTCCAAGATGTATGTGCCTCCCATGCGAAGACACGGGAACAGCATCTGGGTGGGAAGGGAGAATGATAGACGTGCTGCCAGTGGAATAGGTGCTGGTGCTTCGTGTGGGCCGTCCACAACGTCACGCAACGTGATGCATGATGCGTGTGCATCGACGGCATGATGTGATGGATATGTTGTTATACTATACCTCGAACGTTTTGATGCTCATTGGGTTGTCATGTGATGCGTCGTCTATGATCAAATCAATGTCCTTGTATTTGGTGCAAATGCCGGTCAACGTGTTGTTATCCACTTGAGAGCCCTGCAGGAGGCTAGTCGTCTCGGATTCACTTTGACAAAAGAATTGACACCAATGCGCACCTTTAAGAGTACCACGTTGGGATTTGTTGGCTTCGGGTACTTGACCGCTCGCCAGTCAGCGATGTCAAGCGACACCATTGTTGCTCGTGGGAACCAGGTTGGCCAGAAGTACACCGATCCGCCGAAACCGCGACCCACTTCGACGATTGTGAACTTGCCGTTCTTTTGGTGCTTTCGGCATACCTGTGGATCACAACAATGGATCACAAATAACTTGTGAATCTGCTGTGTCATTGCACTAACCCCCTCCATCGGCTTGTAGAAATGTGGCTTCACGTGCACAGCCGGGTCGTAATCATCAGTGATCCATTTGCTGGCAACCTTTACGTAGTCGCACTCCACATCGGCTGGAGCCTGCAGTTTTGCACCCATTGTGCTGCATTGTGGTTAGAAATAAGCTCTGATCCGACATAAAGTAGCATCCGAGCTGTTCTTGATGTAAAAGAAAACATAGGGAAACACTATAACAGGAAATCTGCAACTGTTGTTTGCCGATGATACCGTCTTCATAACTGCATCTGCATTGTCGCCTGAATTCGTGCTTTCAATATCATGTTTCTTCAACTGACGTTGAGCGTCCTTCAGATTGCTTTTTAGTTGCTCAATTTCGGACACGCACAGCTGGAACGATTCATAATTGAATTCTGTTGTTTGTATTTGGTATCGACGTCAACGGAGCGAGTCACCCACCAGATACACAATGATGCATCCCAGCACGCCAACTATGCCAATCAACACTCTTGTATCAGCCATAACGGCTGTTGTCTGTTCTGTTAGACTGATGGTGCCAACAGCGCAATATGGGTTGTTCTGTCGAAATTTAGGAACGAGAACAACTAAAACAAATTAGCACGCAAATTATGCATGTGGCTTGTATTGTTCCATCCATTAGCGCGCCACCAATCCATGTTCCAGAGGTTATGCAGTAACAGCCGTATCATATAGTACATGTGCACTGCATTTGTTCTTGTATAACACGCCGAGACTGGCAGACCACACACAGGCATGCGCCCATTGAACGCACATTTATCACTTGTATTTATGTGAAGTTGGCAGTGGGCTTCACTGCCTGGGCGCATCTCATTACAATGTTATCACAGCTGTGCCATGCTGGCTTTTGGCGAATCAAGTTGGCTGCTTTGCTGACACAGCTGCTTTGGTAGTCACACGACTGAGTGTGTATTTGCGAGGCCAATCGAAAGGAACATGATGATGAAAAGCTTCAAGTTAAACTTGAAAAGGGATAGTTATTCCATATGAGGGCCCCACCGTCCTGCGTGGGTTGTTGATTGAGAGGATTGATGAACAGAATGTCACAAAGGAGAGAAAGCGAGAAGTGATAGTTAAAACAAAACAGAGTACCAGAGTCAGTAGTGGTTATTGATTTCCAACAAATTTCAGTCGGTAGTGTCGATCTAGATCTAACACAGATGCAACCACTTACAGTATGTAATCATGACCTGTTCTTTTTCCCAACCTTTTTTTGTAAAATTTCAGCTGCACGATGTGGCGTGCATAGTGACCGACCAGATGTTGCGTCTCAACGGCGACTACAGTCGTGTGGAAGTGGAACGAGGCTTGTTGATGTTACTGTTATTTGTCATTTTCAGGCGGCTTTCTTAAAAAGGTCAGGCTATTTTCGGTCAATATTAAGATTGTTCACCATGTAGACTGGCTTGTGGATAGCTGACGGCAAACAGTTTCATTATAATGAAGGTGCATTGCATTTTGACACGTTGTTCTCTGATGTTCTTGAATAAAGCGAAAGCTACAATTTTAGCCAAAGCCCAGCTCAAGTCGCTGCTGTTGATGAACCTGGAAATGCGTCCGGTGCAATTCGAAGACACTGGACGGATGATCGTTGGATTGGGATATAGGAAATCACCGTTGGAATTTATTGATGAAATTGGTTAGTCATTATGAAGGAACACACAGACCGTCGCGGTCGCATTAGTGGCTCAAGACACAATGACTTGCCTTTGACTTGTCTGGTTCGGTTCACGTGTCGGTCAGACTTGCTTGACTGTTGACCACGGATTTTGTTCAAGGCTTTACATTCGCAAATTATACTCAGAGCTTAAAATTTTCTACGTGTAGACCACAGACTTTAGGCACTTTTGGGCATTTTAGACTCAAAGCGTGGAAATTCTGTGTGCATTTGCGCCTAACCTTCCAATTTGTAGGTGCAAATAAAGATTTTTAGGTGGGTCTAAAAGTCTATGCTGTCGACAGAAAATATCAAACAATTCAGGGAAGTGTCAAAGGTTTTTTTAGAAATATTCAGTGAACACCTTACTCATTGAGCGGCAATAGCATATGGCAATGATGACAAAACAGTGATCACTCTTTCCAAACACTTTTATCAAATTGATTATTTGTTACAACAGACGCGGTTTCGATCGCTGACCTACAGCGTTGCGGTGACCGTCTACTGAGCTGTAAGCCATCGGTGGTTGGATATGGTGACCTGGCCGGGCTGCCTGATTACGACGTCATACAGAAGGCAATTGCACAGCGGTCATTGGACCCGATACAGCTGCAAAAGAAGAAACGATCGTTCTCGTTCTGGAAATGAATGCACGCTCTTAGTTGGCCGCTATCAGACTTGGTGATCGGATCGGACCTACCTATAACATATGGCTGTTTCGAAAAGAATGTTCCTGATTTTCCACTAATTTCGACCAGTATGAAAGTCTTTATTTTGGGCAACTTTTATACTTGTCGAAACCAAGGAAGCCAGTAACTAATTCACGTGACCAAGACCAAGACAAGATCCCACACGACCACCACGTTTTGGTATTACCACACCGGTCTTCGTTTTGTTGTTGTTGTAGCATGGGTATAGTAAATTTCCAAAGTCGCTGCCCCATAGTAAAATACGTCATTAACGTCACGTTCTAAGTCCGAAAGTCAACTTTTGAAACATTCGGGCAACAGACGCACGCATGTTTCAAAACTGCGCGTAGCTAGCGTTCGGGTTTAGAACCTGACATTAACTGCGGGGCGTATTTTACTGTGCGGCAGCGAGTTTCGAAATTTAGTATACATTCGTTCATATAGTTGGTACATAATTCTGTGCACTGCAAATATTGTGCGCTCATGATCGTTTAGACTTCTAGTTTTGTTAATTGTTTGCTGCTTAGTCATTTAATGTGGTTTGATTCCGTACATTCTTTCCTATTCTAGTTGCACAATTTTTGTTATGCAAGTTGCGTATTGTATTCGATCCCGATTATCTTTCAGTCAAATAAAAAAGGCCATTGTCGTGATTTTGCCGTTCGCAAACCTGTTGACAATACAGGACGTATTTTCGCACCATGTAATTGAAACAAGACTTAAACTTCTAACCAAAAAGTTGCGATTTCAGTTCTGATACGTGATTTGCGCAGCACCAATCAATTTGCCACGACGAAGAACAATGCACCGGTTGGTCAAGCTTACTTTATTTCATTGCTTTTTGGGAAAGTTGCATGACAAATGTTGGCAATGACGAAGAAAAAAGCAGATCGAGGGCAAAATAATTATCATCGGACTAGTGTAAAGGTGCCATAACGTTTTCAACAAATTATGCAACAAACGAAAGATTGCAAAAAAACAGTTTTATTTTTACTAAAAACGGCCGGTCCACGGGAACCGAACTACCTTAACCTAACAAACGCAAACATAAAAGCGAAATTGACGACCAAAAATGCGAACGAAATTCTTGTTTGAAGGTTTAGGTCGAGGTATAATCCACCCACGAGCTCATCAGACAACTTCAAGCTTGCTTGGCCAGATTCAAAATTGCTCCGGTTACACGTGTTTCAAAAACAAAAGAGATTGGGTCGAGAGAGATGATGACAAGTTCCACCTGGCTGACCTCAATTTGTTGCGTGCTGACGCGAACAGCAACGTTGTTCAACACACATGTTTTGGGAGTCAAAAGGGCATTTACGCACCGAGGTGAGGAGCGTGTTTTTGAAAAATACGTGCGTTCCTCTTTCTTTCATTTTCGAAATACAGCCAATTAATGAACATTATTGGATCTGCACAAGTCAAGTTCAAAAAGGTCCTCTTCTGAGCTCGTGGTTGGACTATACTTAGACCAGACCTCTGGTCGGCCGAGCCCTGCAGAACTTCACAATATAGCGCCTGTGGGAGAACCCTAATATCAATTGTCAAATGAGTGGCTATCCTTGTGGTTACGCAACAGAATTCTAGTCTACCTTTGTAGTAAATTTTTTGACGATATTTTTGTCCTCATTTTGCTGCCAAGCTCCCGACCACGGACAGATGTACATGTTCTGAAATTCTTCACAGAAAACACTGAAATCTCGATCATGTCACTGTCTGTCAGCCCCAAAGAGGGAAGCTTGACTATGTCTATCATCTAATAGAGTTCGGTGCGCGATTGAGTGGCGATGCAGCACTGCTTGAACGACGCATGATCGGTTGTCGATTATTCTGACGTGATTCATCCAATAGTCCGATCATGTAGTCGATTCGAGACAGCTCGCGATCACTATCGATTGATTGACACAAACGTGATGGTGAGCTCGGATTGGATAATAATGGCTGCAAATAATGGGCAACGATTCGGTTGTGCCAAGACCGGCAATGCATTTAGCAAAAAGTGTATAGCTATCGATAGTTTGTCCTACTGACACCATTATGCATTATTCGATATTGCACTACTTTTTGGCACAGTGGTATACTGACGAACTTGCTGTACAATGAGGAAAATCAAACCAGATAGCGATGCCACCCACACGATTATGCTCCATCAAAAACGCCCGGGTCAGCAATATCAGAAGAAGTGCGAACAAAAACAATAACGTGTGGACAGGCTAGACCTAGCAGAAAACAATTTTCTATATGTCTTTAACATCATGGATGATGTGTAAAATGTACCATCACACCAGTGGTGTCGTAAAAGATAGGAGCGGGGGGTTTCTGGGGGGGGGTTACCAAACCCCCCCCCTGGTATGGGGTATGGGAAATCGGCCGGGGGTATGGGGTATGGGAAATTTTTCACTTTTGGAACAAGCACCCCTAAGAAATGACTTTTTGACCCCAAGAAGTACCAAAATTGACCATTTTTCGCCTAAAAATGTCAAAAATCGCTTGCTGTCGCAAGAAAACTCTGTTTTAAGCACTTTTGGACCACTTTTTGGTACTTTTAGAAGATTTTTGGGGTCATTTTTTTCAAAACCCCCACCCTGGGTATGGGAAATTTTTGAGTTTTTGGAGAAACCCCCCCTGGTATGGGAAATTTTTGATTTTTGGGGGTATGTATGGGAAATTGCCCGAAAATTGGGCTGGGTATGGGAAAATTTCGATTTCTCAACGACACCACTGCATCACACACCACCTAAAAGGACTCTATTCGGAGAGGACTATATGTGAAAACATAGGATCTGCCTTTTGCTAACCGTTCTCAGCTGTCTGCGAGTCCGTGTCTCTCTCCCGCCATGAGACTCAGGCAACGCTTGGTGATCGTCCTCGGACAGGGATCGAACCGGCAAATACCGATTCGGTGTCGGTCCCAGTTCGAATCCAAACCCGAACGGAATCCACATTTTGAATCGATAACCACCAAGTATCAATCCAGGGAACGCGATGAGAGTGAAGAATATAAATAGTGCGATCGGGTACATGTAGATGGGCAGGTCGGCGAATAATTTGGTGATAAAAGCCGATAGGTGCTCGCCTATCAGACCCATCGGCTCGAGGAAAAACACGACAAGAGTCGTCGATAGGGCTTTGGTCGGCGGAACTTCGAAGATCGGGTCGATTAAGAGGTCCTGAAGTGGTGAAATCTTACTTTTATTGCGAGCCACATGGTGACACGTTCGTGTTGAACTGCTTCACCGAAAAACAAATAAAAATCAAGTGCGTTGCCCAACTCTGTGGAACTCGACACACTGATCCGGTTGAGGTAGTGAGACGAGTGATTTGAGGTACTTGAGGGCAGCATAGGGAAGCCACAGATCCTCGGTTTGTCTGCAAACTTGTGGAATCGAGCGCTGCGCCCAGCGGGCCTCGAATTCCGCTTGTTTGACCTGGAATTAGAAAAAGTGAACGAAGTGCTATTGCAAACGAAATCAACCATGAAAAGAAGATCACAGGCAGCACAACACATTCACCTTGTACATGTGCACCCAGGTCCAGCAGAAGCTGCAAACGAAAATCATGAGTACCAATCGTGCACAAAGTTGCCATTTGTTCAATTGTATCGTGTGATAGAGAACAACCGCACTGAGAATCAGCGTCAAACTGATGTTAATTATTTGCAGAACTTTGGGCGAATTCAATAAATCGAGCAAGTGATCCAATGTGGATTGAGATTCGGGCGAATTGGTGTCGAAAATTGGTTCGACCTAAAAATAAAAAAATTGGTTCACTTTCAATAACTCGCATTCTCCTGCCCTGATGCTAAAGCAAGCACGAAACTGAATTCTGAATAATATCATTAGTTACCTTCGTGAAAATTCTTCCAAACAAATCGACCACGTCGTGTGTGTGACCGGGCGCCGCTCCGTTGTCTTGTTTGAGGAAATTACGAAATGTTTCCACTTGTGTGTCATTGATAACGACTTCGCATCGATATTTTTGGACACCAACTCTGATCGGACTAGATCCATCGAGATGTAAATGTCGTAGAAAATTTGAGATCAGCATTTTTGTGAACAAATTCCCACCGCCGCCAGTTTTGTGGCAGGTTTCTTGCGACTCCCGCGCAGTCGTTGTGGCCTTAGGGCCCGAGTCGATCGTCTTTTTGTGCTGCTTCTTGTGCGTCACTGCCGGTTTGACATCGTACAATGGTTCTAAAGTATCAGGGTCGACCCATCCACTTCGATCAACTTCGAGATTAACGTCTTTTGCGGCCGAAACTATTGTCGCAGTAGTCGCCAACAAGATTGCCGCAATTGACTGTGCCGGTTTCATCTTTTTTGGTCGTTCGTTGTTCTGCAATTGTGGCGGCGCTTCGGCTTCACTTGCAAAATAAAGCGCAGCGACAAAAACAAAGTTAAACCATAAAATCAGGCATCAGAAACAGGCCGGTCTCGATTTTTGACCGTTTCGACCATTTTCGATTTTGACCGGATTTTTGGGCATTTTGAACCAAAAAGGGTACTTTTGGGGTAATTTTGGAGAAATTGGGGAGATACTGTACCCACTGGTGTAGCTGGGGCGGGGGGAGTGGGGGGAGCCCCCCAAGGTACAGTAGGTAGCAGTGTAGTTCCTGGTCCGGAGGGGGAACAGGCGGTACCCCCCTTTTTTCGGAGGGGGAACAGACGTACACCTACCTGGGGGGAAGGGGGGAAGGACCCGGAAGAGGGGGAGGACCCAAATTTGGAGAAAAGTCATTTTTTGATTTTTTGAGGTCGAAAATTTGACTCATTTTTGCCCCTTTTAGGAAAAAAAATCTGAATAGAAAGGGTATTTTGGTGATTTTTACGACATTGACCTAAAAATCACTCATTTTATGCCTAAAAATGACAATTTTAGGCCAAAATTTGCCTGTTTTAGGTAAAAATTGGGGGAGCAGACGTACCCGGAGGGGGAACAGTGGGGCAGGCGTACCATGGAGGGGGAACAGACGTACCCGAGGGGGACCCCCTCCCCCCAGGAACTACAATGGTGGGTAGGTAAGTCGACGCTCCATCCTGGTACAGTAGGTAGGTGGCCGCCTCCCAGCGGGTGCAGTAAGTTCCGATTTTTGGCTCAAAACGGTATAAAATTGGTATTTTTCACTCCAAAATAAGGCGAAAAATTGCGCGCTGCGCGCGAAATTGGCGTGTTAGAGAAAGATTGACTAATTATACGGAAATCCACCCGTTTTGTGTGTGCTTAAGCATAGTCCCACAGTTAAGCTTTAGGCTTCTATTTCAGGCTTAGGCTTAGGCAGTGTAGTGGCAGGCAAATGGTTGCAAGGTACCCTTGGGGGGGATGGATCCAGATGGTTGCAAGGTACCCCTTACCCAGGCTCCGGGAGGTTGCAAGGTACCCCTGAGGTCCGAAAAGGGGTGTTTTTTGCATGCATTATACTGCAAATTTGGCCGAAAAATTGGTACTTTTTTGCATTTTGGCCGAAAATTTCCCTAAAATACATATTATATGGAGGTTTGCGCGCGGAGCGCACGATTTTTGGGGTTTTGAGGACGAAAAACGCCCATTTTTGCCAATAAAAACCATAAATTGATGGTTGCAAGGTACCCTCCGGGGTGGTTGCAAGGTACCTACCCTTCCCCCCATCCCCCCAAGGGGTGGTTGCAAGGTACCTACTCCTTAGGGGGGGAATTCCCCCAGCCCCTACACTGGGCTTAGGCTTAGGCTTGCGGGTAGGAATGGCTTAGGCTTAGGCACCGGCCTGAATCAAATAAAACACACACACAGCCACGACGAAAAACGGCTGTATCTCTCGTGGACGCGTGCTCGATCGGGTGGATTTCCCTATAATTAGTCGCTCGTGTTAGAGAACATTTTCCTCAATATTTCGATTCGACCTAGAAAATTTTGTTCCCCCCCTAGCTCGGCCGGTACAGTAGGTAGGTTGCCGCCCCACATTTTTGGGGGTACAGTAGGTTGCCGCCCCGCCTGGGTAGCTACACCAACCACTGACTGTACGTGTACCTCAGCGTGGGGGCCACGGGGGAGGATACTGTACTGTACCTTTGGGGGTCCCCCACTCCCCCCACAGCCACACCAGTGTGGAACAGTCACTGTTTTCAGTGAAAAAATGTCACCCCGACCCCAGCCAATTCTTGTTATTGATCGTGATTCGTGCCGGGCCCGAGATTTGGGGGACCGGGCCCGGGCCGGGCCGGACATGCCCGCCCGTGATCAGATAACCTTGCCTTTGCCTTGCCAAATCCGTCCGAACTTTTAGTATTGTCGGACAAAAAATCGTGATTTTTTTCAGTTTGGTCTCCAACTTCAATCGTTAATCTCCAAAACTCATGAGCCATGAAAGATAAACTGTCAAATCCGTTAATGGAGCTGAGGTCGCAATCGGGCCGGGTTTGGCCGGCCCGGCCCGAGCCCCCAAATCTCCGGCCCGGCCCGGCCCGAACCCCCAAATCTCCGGCCCGGCCCGGCCCGAACCCCCAAATCTCCGGCCCGGCCCGGCCCGAATTTTTGGCTCAGATTTTAACCCAATTTTTGTCATAATTTTTGCGATTTTTGAATATATTTTTTTGGTTGAAAATTCATTGTTTTCCATGAAAAAATCGCCAGATGACAATACCAATGGTGTGGCTGGGGGTGGGGGTCCCCCCTAGGTACAGTAGGAACTAGGTAGGTAAGGTAGATGACGCGCCATCCTGGTACAGTAGGTAGGTCGCCGCCCCCCGGGCTGGTACAGTAGGTTGCTATTTTTGGCTCAAAATGGTATATAATCGATGTTTTTCACTCCAAATAATCGAAAAATCGCGCGCTGCGCGCGAAATGAGGGTTTTAGAGTACATTTTCATCTAAATTTAGACATAAAAAAATTTGTTCCCCCCCAAGCTCGGCCGGTACCAGTGTAGTTCCTGGTCCGGAGGGAGAACAGACGTACCCTCCACTATTTTCGGAGGGGGAACAGACGTACCTACCTGGGGGGAAGGGGGGGGGGAAGTCCCAATTTGGGGGGGACGGAAAAAAGTCATTTTTTGAGGTCGAAAAATTGGACTATTTTTGCCTTCTTTTGCTAAAAATCCCCTATAAAAAGGGTATTTTGGCGTTTTTTTGGAGGTTTCACCTAAAGTTTACCTATTTTTGACCTAAAAATGCCTATTTTAGGCCTAAATTTGCCCATTTTAGGAAAAAATTGGGGGAGCAGACGTACCCGGAGGGGGAACAGTGGGGCAGGCGTACCTCGGAGGGGGAACAGACGTACCCGAGGGGGGTCCCCCCCTCCCCCCCTCAGGAACTACACTGGCCGGTACAGTAGGTAGGTTGATTGCAGGCCTTTCTGCTGGTACAGTAGGTTGATTGCACGCCTGGGTAGCCACACCACTGGACAATACTGATCACTTACTTGCTGAATCTTCAGAAATTTTAGTATTTTTGACAAAAAAATCCTACTTTTTCAGTAAAATACAGGGTAGTACTTGGGGGAGGGGGGGTGGGTGGGGGGTCCCCCCCCCAAATTCATCTATCTATCGTCAACACTTTTTGATTTCATCTATCTATCGTCAACACTTGTGGGCAAATCTATCTATCGTCAACAAATTCTGGGAACAATCTATCTATCGTCAACACATTTCGACCCCAAAATGGGTATTTTTGCCTCAAAATGGCTCAAAATCGGTATTTTTTGTCTCAAATAGGCAAAAAATCGCGCGCATCTAGTACATCTAAGTACACTTTCATTAATATTTACACATTATTACCAACTTAGCACACTATACCAGGGTAGTACTTGGGGGGGGTGGGGGGATCCCCCCAAATTCATCTATCTATCGTCAACACTTTTTGATTTCATCTATCTATCGTCAACACTTATGGGCAAATCTATCTATCGTCAACAAATTCTGGGAACAATCTATCTATCGTCAACACATTTCGACCCCAAAATGGGCATTTTTGCCTCAAAATGGCTCAAAATCGGTATTTTTTGTCCAAAATAGGCAAAAAATCGCGCGCTACGCGCGTATTTAGTACATCTAAGTACATTTTCGTTAATATTTACACATTATTACCTACTTAGTACACTATATTATACCTTGATTTTTGGCGACCCCCCCCCCCACCATCTATCTATCGTCAACAAGTTTGGGTCGACCCCCCCCCCAGATTTCGGACTTGGGTCATCTATCTATCGTCAACACATTTCGGGTCCCAATCTATCTATCGTCAACACCCTGACCAAGTACTACACTGTACTATACCTTGATTTTTGGCGACCCCCCCACCATCTATCTATCGTCAACAAGTTTGGGTCGACCCCCCCCCAGATTTCGGACTTGGGTCATCTATCTATCGTCAACACATTTCGGGTCCCAATCTAAATCTATCTATCGTCAACACCCTGACCAAGTACTACACTGGTAAAATAAGTCACTTCAGAAGCTTCGGGCCGGGGTGCCCGGCCCGGCCCGACCCTCCAAATCTCCGGCCCGGCCCGGCCCGAGCCAAAAGCCCAAAATCGCGGCCCGGCCCGATTGCGTGCGACCTCTGTAATGGAGGAGTCAAAAAATTTAAAAAAGTAAAAAACAGAGCTTCGAGTCTAAGTCGAGGGGACGCTTTCCTGCTTGTTGAACTGCCTTGATGGCTCAGGCACGTGATCACAATCGATTGTGATACATTAGGAGATAAAAATCTTTGGAAAATCATCCAGGTGCCCTTGATCATCAGGTTTAACCGTTACACGCAGCTGGCTGTGTGTGCATTAATTAATACACGTGTGTGTATTAGACAGCAGCAGCGCTAAACATAAATACCAGTGGATAGACGGCAGCGTGTGTCGGCTGGATGGCTCAGTGGTAAAGGCGTTGGACTCGTGTCTGTGGGAAAGCTGGTTCGACTCCCGCCGGTGCCGAGAAAATTTTTTGGCTTTTTTGTTTGATTTTTTGGTTTAAACTAATTTATACAAGCACAAAATGATGAGAAATATTGTTTATAACAGTAAAATCGGGGTTGGGGTGTCAAAACATAGCCATCATTTTTTTGTTTGTTTCCTTGAACTTAGGCTCAGGCTCAGGCTTAGGCTTAGGCTCCTAGGCTTAGGCTTAGGCTTAGGCCTAGGCTTCTTGAGCTTGTGCTTAAACGTAGTCTGAATCGGCTGGCCTCAAAACGCCGTTTTCTGCCTTTTATAGGCGTGGATGATTTTCCAAAGATTTTTAACTCCTCTTCAGTCATACGCAGTCGACGACGACTCGGATGTCGAATTCATAGTTCTCACTTTACCATTGTCGTGTTTTCCAGAAAAATGCTCAAGTCTGCGCTGCTCCTGTCTTTTCGACGGATATCGATCACCTTGCGTGGTCTCAGCAGCTCGTTCGTTGACGATGATGTCAAAATCGCAAAGGTCAGCAAGTTTTTTTTTTAAATTGAGTGTGCATCGCACTGCAGTGGCTCTGTTTCACCATCTAGTCCTACAATCTACCCCCTGTATCGTGAATGGTGAATCGAACGTATCCGATGTTTCGTTCACTATGCACGCTAAATATTGATACAACACTGAGTGGGGGCCGAACTGTCGTTCAAATAACACCTGATGTGGGTGGTTCGCCGTATACAGTGTCACTATAAAGAGGGCGCACTGTATTGTGTCCCCAACACTCCTTTCACCGCAGGAGCGGGGGGGGGGGGAGAAACCACCCCCCCCCCCCCCCCCCCCCCCCACCCCCCCCCCCCCCCCCCCCCCCCCCACTTCCGTACAATCACAGGAGGATTCGCCGTACAGCACACGCAACCCGGCATTCCGCACTGATTTCCCGATGCCGAAAACGTTCGACAAACACAGTTGGTTCCCACGCCATATGTACTCGGGCATGAAGAAGATGCAGGCCAGGCTGCGAAACTGCGATTGTGTTGTAGAAGGTTGGTATATCGCTGACAATAATTATGGCTTGATTAGTGTCCCAAGTCTACCGCAAAATGTGGCCCACACAAAAGTTCTATTTGCCTTGTCGTGGTCGTAAGGTGATGTGCTCACCTTCAAAGTTGACACGGTTCAAAATTGTTGTCGTGCTCAGCAATTCTACTCTTCTTTTCTACTATAAGATGAACTGGGTGGAGCTTTGTGCGTTTTGTGTGTGCTTTGCTCCTGCAACGAGTCTCGACCATTGTTTTTCCTCTTGAAGCACACTTCTGCTAGTTTCACCTTCACCTGATGTTTCACACTTCACAGTGCACGACGCACGTATTCCGTTCACTGGTCGCAATCACGAACTGTTCGCTCCACTCTACAAAGTCCGACCGCACATTCTGCTGTTGAACAAAGCCGATTTGATTGATAAATCCAGGCGGCCGGACATTGAGACCCGACTCAAACTGGAACATGGTGTGGAGACGTTCATGTGGACGGATCTGAAGAACAAAGCGCGCACTGCTGCTGATAAGCTGGTGAAAAAGGTGAGCCTGGGTGTTGGAAGTGCTGAATTGCTGTACCGCAGATAATCAGCGCTCTCTAATCACTTTACGAACATCATGACCACAAATCAAGAATTAATTATTGCAGATCACGCAACAAGTAGCGACCTCCGATCGTCACCATCGATTCGACAACACCGAATATCAATGTTTGGTGATCGGCATACCGAATGTCGGCAAATCGTCGTTGATCAACGAATTGAGACAGCGATTTTTGCCTAAAACCGGATCGAAACGCACGAAACAGCCGTTGATTGTTGGTTGGTGTGGTCGGAACGGTGGTTTGCAATTGTGACAGACACAAATCCTTATGCCGACTGCGCAGCTAACTCATCTGTGGTGTGTGTGACTGAAAGGCAGACTGCAGACAATACGCGGTAGGCACTTTGCTGACATCATTGTCACCCGTCTCTTTCGGGTTTGTGGCCCGATCATTTTTGTATCTGTGGTAATTTTTCAAGGCTGCAAATTCGGCATTTGTGACATTATGTACTTGCACCGGTCCGTTCCGATTCTCAAAATGAAATCATCAGTTATTCTCATATCAAAGAATGACATGGCTGGACTACAAGACCAATACCCACGGTGATGCCAGCAAAGTGGCGGGTGTACACCACGACAAGTAAAAAAGGAATCAACATACAAATATCTGTATCATTGTCAGGTGACCAACCGGGGGTGACGAAGGCCGTGCACTTCAAGATTCGAGTTCGATCCGACCCTGATATATTCCTGTTGGACACACCTGGCGTGTTGCCGCCACAGCGCACTGATGTTGACACGGTGATGAAACTAGCGGTGCGTTGCGCTTGATAATTCAGGCAATACAATCTATCCTCTCTATAGTAACCGCAACTGCACCCGGAATTGTGAGTCATTGTTCGAGCATTTTCACTTTACAGTGTAGTAAATAGACGTAAAAGAATCGCTAATTGGGGAACAAACTGTCAGTCACCTTAGACACTGTTTGGAAGGTCACTAACACATACATAGAAGATCACTACTGCAAAAGAGTGTAGACACTGCTTGCCAATCTGATGTTTCATTTGCAGGTGTGCAACTGTGTGCTGACGAACAACATCGACCAACAACAGTCGGTGGCCGACTACCTGTTATTTTGGCTGAACAAACACGAACGATACGAGTACACGGTGACATTCGACTTGGATAAACCTGTGGACAACATTGAAACATTACTCATGCACATTTGTGTGACCGAGAAAATGATGGTTGCAAGGGTGCTGCCCGGTCGCGGACGGACCACCGTGCCCGACTTTCATATGGCCGCGCAGAAATTCCTGGCCGCATTCAGACAGGGCAAATTGGGCGATCAGTTTATGGACATCGATTGATTGTACGTTGTGATGCATTGTTTGAATAATATTTTCAACAAATGGAGGACGTTAGACAAAGTAGCACGCATACATTGTACTGTGTCAGTCAATCTAGCTGTTGTCTGATCCAATCCACCGATTTATACAAGTCTGTTACGATCATGTCATTGCTGCATCTGTGCGCGTCTACTTTGTACGATTGCATCACACCATATTGCACCCATCTGTTGCCCTCCTTGCAGACCAATGGTCCACCGTGGTCACCCTGCAACGGGCTGTATGTGGAGAAATTTTTGGGGAAAGATTAAGCACGGTCAGGATAACGAAACAATGAATCGTCTTGTGGACTGGCCGATCTGTGGTTGTTTCGACGCAATAATTTTCACGCCTGAGCCTGAACATCAACAAGCACTTACGGCTGCCACTGGACTTCCACGAACACAAAGGACGTTTGTCGAGTTGAACAACGTTTGCCCGCCGTGTCCGTTACAGCATTTGGCAGTTGACAACACCGTGAACGTGCTCTGTTTGGGATGGGTCGGGTCGAAACGCACTTCTGCAATAATACAATATCCTTGCTTTTTTTCACGCGCATGGGTGCAATACATGAAGTGCTTTGATGTTGTACAAATTAAAGTGTCAGTCACCGTCAGCCAAACATTTCTGTCCGGATTTGATTGGTGCATCAGGCAGACATATTGGTTGGATGTACTCGTCGAACTGGATCGCTCGCCGCAGCTTTAGCACTGTAAATCTCTGTTTGGTTATCTACTGATGCCATTATTTCCTTCCAGCGCAGAAGTTGTGGTCAGGAAAACTTGACTGGGAATTAGTGGCATCATAAATCTCGAGAGGCAACCCGACCGATCACAAAGTTGGGTATCAACTAACAAGAACATTGTGCAAATTGTTTTTTGGTTGTCCGTTGGTATACACCTGTTTTCACAGACAGGCGGTCGTGTTGGTTGGGTCATCATCAATGCACACACACGTGTGACCCAATCCCATCGCAGCGCCATAAAGTTGAATCGATATGACAAACGAATACAAGCCGACAACAACCAGCTTTCGACTTGGCCTCAAATAACCGGCAATATTGTGTCCATCGTCACTGCTGTTGTCTGGTCCTATAACGATCCGGCTAACGTTGTGCACAGCGTACGGTGCATTCATGTACACGTTGTGCAGGGCACCGACGAAAACCATCACTCTCATCACACCTCGTCGGCCTTGTCTTAAAAGTTGCCTTGTTTACTTGCGGAGACCAGAAATAGTCAAAAGAGCAGTGATCAAGATCAGATCGACACGATCAAACCAGGGTGCCAGATGGATCGGTTCGACTCCTGTCCCTTAGACATTTTGCAGATAGAAGCCATGCCCCTTGGTCTCACACTTTGAAAGGAACATCTAATGGCACTATACACTTTTTGCACCGTATACAGCACATTGAAAACGACTTTTTGACGTTGACACCTGCTGGACGAAGAGATGGACATGTATACACATACGCATCAAATACATTCGAAGTGCTCAACTACCAACTAACTTTACCGCATCCCGGACACAAGTGGCAGCGGTCAGCACGTGAACTCCATCCAGTATCGAACCAGCACAACCCCAACCCGGACCGATCAGCACAAACCACGGCCAAGTCGCTGTGACGTCATCTGAAGCACAAAGCTAGACAGACACTACTGGGGATATCAATGGAGGATAATGCGACGCTTCGATGATACACTAACTTGAGTCGAGGTCTGATCGGCCGCAGCTCACTTCTGATCCTGTAAATTTCGGGTTTTTTATAGTGACATGATCTGGATCCAAATTAATAGACAACATTACTATAAAAACGGGTGGGTATACGCTAGATGCGATTCGAGAACACAGCAAAAATAAACGAACGTCTGGTGAACTGCGACGCTGCTTTTGAACACGATGCACAGCAGCTTTGCTTGACCCACGCACCTGGGTAATGCTGCAGCACCCAGACTGGAATGTTCGGCCAAGACAGTGGACCGTTGCAATTGTTGGACCTGCGTGGTGCGTTCATTTCAAACTGCTGAGCATGGTCCGGGGACATCGTCGCGCGTTTTGACTTAGTCGCGCGTATTTTCAACTAGCTCGGGTTTAGGCTCAGGCTTAGGCTTAGGCTTGTGATTGGGCTTAGGCTTAGGCTTAGGCCTACGCTTCGGCCTAGGCTTAGGCTTAGGCTTCCAGCTTTCCCTAACAGCCGGATATACTGTAATTCACATAACGCGCGACCATGTGACAAAGAGCGACGATGTCTCACAACCCTGAGCATCTTTCTATACATCAACAACAATACAATTGGTATCCCTTTTTTGCGAAGAAGTTGTCAGCTGGATATTTGGCGAAACACCTTTGACGCATTTCAAAGAACACTTTCACCCTGGTTAAAGTGTATAGTTGCACCAAATCTCTTAATTTCCTTGATATAAAATTGTTACATGCGGCCATCCAAACAGCAAGTTGGAATCCCCTCATACTATGATGGCGCGATTCGTCAATTTTTATAACACCAGGATGACATCATACCGAGAATCAATATGAAAAATATGATATTCGCAATCATAAAATATTACTATTGTTGATTGTAGGGCGATTATAAACAGGGCTGTACCGCAGTCCCACCTTTTCACGAATTCCGCACATCGATCACTGTTGTCCACACAGGCTTCCGTCAACAACGGAAAGTTGAACAAAATGATCAGATGTATCGTGTCTTTGGTGTTCATTGTATCACAAACAAGTCACACAACGGAGAGTATAGAACGGCAGTGGGGTTAGATGTGATTTTTTTATCAAAATGTAAATGTAAACCACAAAATTCGTTCTCAACTAAGGCCCGGGCATTTCATCATAATGTCATTGGGAGAACAGGACAGCTGTTCTCAGTTGTTTACATTACCGGTCTATACATGCAATTTTCCAATTATGGTTGCACCAGACGCTGGGTAATCACCACTTTCTGTTTAGATTGAGAAGTTGAATGAATTTGGTTTGTGATGATTGGTTTGCTGCTCAGTGACATCAGACTTCTATCATGAATGCAAATAGTGGCGACATTTTATTTTTAGGTCAGATGCTGAATACGTTTTCTAATTTTAATTATGGTTTTGAAAATAGTCTGAACTATCTGTTCCTACTTGTGCTTCTGCGTGTACCACGCTGGCTGCGGTCAGTGCTGAAATTGAGAAAAACGAAAACACAAAGTACGGCAAAAAGTGTTGCGACAGCAAATAGGAATGGAATCAGGTACAACCACGACGAATAGGTCACATGACCGGACTTGGCCTGTTCGCTCAGGTCCAGCTCTGCGACGGGTTGCGCACTCGAAGTCCTGGTCTGAGACCGAACCATGCTCGTTGTTGTCTTCATCATGGGTGTGGTGCCTGCTGATGACCATGTGGACTCCGTGTCCGAGCCGGGACGTATTGTCGATGTTGAGCTTGACAAGTCAGGCACCTTTCTGCACAGCACACACATTCGATTGTGGCAAGGTGAACTGAACAGAGACGGGGCCAGACCAGGATGCAGT
Organism: Rhynchonema sp. JSB1_4; assembly: GCA_030248065.1. Taxonomy (NCBI): domain Eukaryota; kingdom Metazoa; phylum Nematoda; class Chromadorea; order Monhysterida; family Xyalidae; genus Rhynchonema; species Rhynchonema sp. JSB1_4. The sequence goes on from JASAMV010006197.1 coordinate 34,075, forward strand.
TTGTAGGCGTGACAGTGTTTGGCTGATTTCTGACTGTCCGACCAGAAGAACAACTCGCATCGTTTGGATAGCTGTACGAAGTTGCGCTCCAGAACTGCGTGTAGGGACAGATTGGCTGATGCCGACTGAGAGTCTGGAATGCAGAAATAGTGTGTACAACAGAGAATGTTGTTTCAGGGCCAGTTTCGATCTTATAGTAGGCAGGATTTAGGCCCGAACTAGGCAAGTGTATACGGGCCTAGCCCAAAAGACGAGGCCAAGCCTGCATGAGCCAGAGCCTAAGCTTTCACTGGGGACGATCCTCAGCGACGGATCCGAAACATTCAATGGACATGATAACAAACGTGACAATTACCACATGACTTCATGGCTTCAGCAGCCGAAAACGAAAACCTTGGGTCGGGACACATTTCAAAAACAGGAAAATGTTTAGCGAACCAATCAGCCTTGCACGATGAGTCTGACAGACTTCGTGTCTTCTGCCGAATGGCACTTTGGTCACAATGCACAAGTCTTGGGCGCACTCATGGTCTGAAACTGGTGGCGAAATTCCCCTTGACCAATTATTGCCTTTTTACCACCAAAAACTGCAAAAATACTGTAGTTTAATGCGAGCGAAGCTTGGAACAAGCAGATTGTCCGGGTTCTTTTGCTTCGTCAAGCGTTATTTTCTCAATTTCAGTTCATTTATGTGGTTGGTGAGCTTCTAAGATAGTGACGATGATAATCATTCCGCCACAACTGACCTGGCATTTTCACGAGCACCGATGCCATTGACAGCTGTACTGCACAGAACCAGATTCCCACAAATGTCATGACTCTATATCAAGCACTGCATCTTTGGAATGATTTTTATTTTTGTCGCAACTGATATCTGTTTTGCTTCTTGGACTGTGAATATGAACGTAAGAAAATGAATTGCGTGAATATTTTTAATTATTACAAAAATACGCTCAAAAGCGAAGTCAGTCTTTCAATCCTGCTGCAGGAACATAGTGGCAGTCGTGAAAGGCGCCTTGATTATCTGGCATGGCAAGCTGCACGGAAAATAGACAAGGCGCATCACAGTGGCTCATTTCATGCTTGGACGGTCAGCTCTGGCCCACTTCGAATAAAATCATCTCTAGTTTGCGGATCACGTGACGTAGTCCGCAAACTGCCTAAATATATGCACGTGTTTGTTACAAAAACTGCCGGTGGTTTATTTTGGACAGAAACCTCCAAAATGTGCGGGGCTGTTGAAAGGGTAATGACTCATGGGTTGACCTAGCATGTACATACCTAAACAGTGCTCATGTTTGGTGTGTGAGCGGGTGTGTCCGCATCCCAGAATAAACTTTGAAACTGTATCCGTCGCAGAGTGAGTACTTCGAAATACTAGATTGTTGCGAGTTTCACCATGTGCGCTTGCGCAAGGCAATAACACGCCGGTGCTTCTTATTTATGCTTGACTTGTTTCGTGTGACTGCGCTTGCACTCCGGCCGGATTAAGCCAACGGAATCAGTAAGGTGTAAATTTGAATCTTGATCGGGTTTCAGAAATATTAATGTGAATGTAGTTCGCCAAGTTTTCAAAGCGGTTTGATTCCCACAGGTTGGTTGAAAGCTAGCAGATAATAGGAGCTGAGAATAACACCTTTCCTCACGGTTTGAGGGTGTGCTGGTTATGACATGTACATAATTAGCTTTGATTTCATGTTTTCACAATCCGAGTTCTGACCCAAGCCGAGAGTAAAATAACATAGGTACCACAAGCTCCGACCACACAACAAAACAGTCTGTTTGTCTTGATTACACAATGCCCCCAGCGATGAGAGGTTTTGTAGCATGATGTCCACCTAATGCATCAGTACCGTTCATTACAGGATATACTGTATAAGGATGTGCTGTTGGTAACGCTGTCTAAGGGTATAATACAATATGGTCTTCTGACGTTATCACGCACGCTTGACCTGTCTCTCCCCGTGTTCGTTAACCGAACCGCTGCTGTAGTTTCCGATAGACGGGCATGGTTCGTCTGTCTTGACATTTTGGTCCCATTTAGCCAAGCACAGTTCTGAACGGTCATTGTCTGACATTATTTTCATCATTTGCGGGGACATCAAGTTTGAAGGCAAGGACCATGGCAAAACAAAGGAACATGAAAACGAACCAGTGTTTCAAATGAAAAGTGAAACTGCGACTGATGAGATACAGTACAATATTGCAATGGCACAGCTATGGTCAATGCGAATATTATCGAAACGCAATTCAGCAACATCAAACCAGGGACATGTTTTCTGGCGACCATACGTCTCTTGGTCAGGCCAAAATGGCTGACAAATCAGTAAAGGGGTGGCCATTCGATTGGTCTTGCCTGATTGATTATTCGATCAAATATCGAGTGCAACTTTGACACTTGCCCATGTACGATCATGTACGGTCAAGATATGTGTGGGCCACCCGTAATCAAAAGATACCGCCGATGTTTTGTTTGTTTTTGCGGGGCCCCGTTTTTGCTAACAAGTCTGTTTGGTAAGCACTGTATGTTTAAAAAACTGTTTTGTTTTCTCACTTTCTCCACCATGAGTTGCACGAAAAACGGTTGCTCTGAAAACAGAGTGCTTTATGGTATACACATGCCCAGAACAGTACCGAATCGTCAACCAACTGCCGAGTTCGACGTCGATATCGTGCATTTATGATTATTGTGATGTGACATGTACGTTGCGCAACCCGTGATGACTAAGTTTACCGCTGTTGTGGATAAAAACAGAATCAGTTTGCCTTCAGCTGCTTCTGGAGGTGGCGAAATGGCTGTTGTCCAAGTCCAGTGGCCAGCAGCAAGCGTTGGTGACAGACACCGACATCGTCAATGCAGTCGACTGCTCATGAACCGTGACACAGTTCACCGCCCTGCTTTGTGTGACCATCTTGGGCTTATGGGTGTTGTAACAAAACAAAACTCAAGTGGTCAAATCACGTCTTCAACTCACAGCACCCCCAAGTGTTTATCATTCATGTTTGACTTGAAATACGTAAGTTTATGCACCATATCGTGTTATTCTGTTGTACAAACAAGACAATTATCAAGTGAAACAAACATAACGTGGTAACAAGCACATACTGGGCCCGGCCCATACTGTAGTTAAAATTCGTTATGCAAGTACACCAAAAACAAAAATCGACATGAAAACGAGCCAATGTTTCACATGAAAAGTGAAAAGGTGAGTGATGAGATAGAGTACAATACTGCATTCATTGCTGTCGTCGCTGTGTGTCCACTACGTGCACCCGATTGTTTGTCCGTTTGCATTTGCGGCAGTGATCGGCGATATCGGTCCGTCAATCGATAATTGCAGTTCGGTTTGGTGCAGCAGCAGTGCACAATCGAGGTCGCTATCTGAAACGTGTCTCATATTGAGGACGTGACTTAGCCCGCTTTTTACATTATGTATTTGCCAACGTCGAATGTCTCCATAATTTATACGAGTGGAGAATGGAGAGCTTGCATCACGATCATCACAACAAGCTTCTCTGTTTGTGAACGATTGTTGACTGTGACATTCGGACCGGTCATTTTCTATAATGGCTTTTGGTTACCAAGTTTATCGCCGAGTATGAGAGGATAAAAAAATGAGTTAAAAAGATAGCGACGTTGAGCGTTTCACAATGAAGAGAGTATACACTGTTGTAAACCATGATTCTCCGAATTATGTGACACCCACGTTTCGTCCATAATCCCTGTCGACATAAGTGTCGGCCGCACAGCCATCCAATCCCTTTGCCATTGTCTCGCACCATCGACGCGGGGCACAACTGCGCTGACGTTTCACTTCGCCAACGATCGAACTGTCCACGGGCTCTCGGAACGACTGACGTATTCAAATTTGAATATGTGATCTCTACCGCTGCTCCCTTTATGGTGACATTATCGAGATAGTGTGCCACGCATGGATGCATTAGACTAAAAAGGTCCATTTTACTGCATCAGCATTCGAAAAGTTGTCTGGGTGTTGGATGGGCATAATAATAAAATTATTCGTTCGTTTGTTTCTGAGGTAGTAAAGTCCACGCTCTAAACGGGGAACTGATCAGAAGGGACTTAAATGTTCGTGTTGAACTTTCAAATCTATTCAGTGTTTGGATGAAACGGTATGCCAATGACTTAATGACTAAAGAGAGTCCCCACTTGCAGATGTCAGCAGAGAGAGAGAGAGAGTAACGACACCATTTCGCACTCGCACGTGTGATCTCGTGTGGAGCCACTTGACCCGTTACAGTGTTTCTCGATAGCCCAATCACCTCATAGCAAACGTAGTCCTTTCGTTCGTGCGCGCGTTTCGTCTGATGTTTCACGAGTCGTCTGTTGTCAGTCAATTCAATGATCTCGGTGCACATGGCCGATATGTCACGATTTGCATCAATGATGCGGCCGCGATGGTCGATGTTGAAACGACATGTCAGACCGTCGATGGGACGGAACACTCCCGTCGGTCTGCGGATTGTTACATGCACATGTTGGTGTGCACCGCCTGGTGCGAACTCCGCACTGACGATGACCTGGTGCACCCGCAGTCCGTCAAGACAGACCAAAATGGTCACAATCGTTGTTCATTTTATTGCCCATCTACCTCATCATCTTCCACGATTATGGGTTTGACCTTAACGTACAAAATGATAAAATAATACTAATCAAAAACCTCAGCGGCAGATTCCAATCATTCTGCGGCATTTCATTGGTCCGATTCCACCGTAGTCCCTCGCTGATTGGCCAGCTTGAGCTCGTGACTTTATTGGCTGCTGAAGTCTGTTTATTGGAAGTTGTTGTGGAGGTTGCTCCCAGACTTGTGCTGGATGTTTGTGAAAGTGTTGTGTGAAGTTTGGCTTCATTACTTGTTGAGGTACCACGAGCTGCAGAAGTGCCTTTTGTCGTATCGTAACTGCTCCACGATCCAGTGCTGGCTGGCTGATGTTTCACAGGTTGTTTGTCTGTGTTACACCCATTTGTGTCACAACAACATTCAGTCCATTGGCCCAATTGTCCGCAAGTGTTGTTCTTCCAACAATAGCCACAACCACGAGAGTGGAATTTGTCGTTGAAAAAATCCTGAATTGTCAGAAAAGTCTTGTGTATTCATCTTCGCTCCTGGGGCCAATCCCGGCTGTGAAATAAGGTATTCAATAGAAACGGGCCACCAAAAACAAGCTGCACAATCCACAGATCAAATCACCATCATTTCTGTTTCGTGTACACCTTAAACGTAAACAGCATAAAAACAATTTAGTGCCAAACCGTTCTGCAAACGTGCTGCGGATCTGGGCATGCGATCGAATCGATTTCATCCAACAGGCAGTCATTTTGCCAACAGTGCAGACAACGGAGACACCAACACGTGTTCACGCTCAACAGAAGCACCAGCGCTGGCGGCAGTCGAAGTCGAAAAGGGACGCCGTTTTTGGACATTCTGAATATATATTTTAGCAAAGATCGGAAACTACTGTATGTATTATAAGCGATCTGAGAGTAATAAGATTTGCTGGTGGGGTTTTTGGAGGCAAATTTGCCAGAGGCGTTCGTACCGACGAGCCTTTGGCGCCTCGGTCTGTGTTCGAAAGCAGGGTGAAACAGACAAACATTACTCAGTAATGATGTACAATAGATCAAAACAAGATGTCACAACTGATCTTCGCGCTCAGCTACCGAGTGAATGTAAAGGTATAAGTAGATCAAACGTAAATCAATTTTTGATCGACAAAGCTGCCTGGGAACATTTTTCGCGAGCTCGCAGCTAAAAAAAATCAAAACCAGACACCGCTTTTAAACAAGATAAGGGAATTCTGCGCATAACTTTAAGCTGAACAATTTCTGGCAAATATTTCCGCACCTCCCACGATTGCAAAAGCATCTCAACACAGTTGTAAACCAATTTGATGAGAGAATAACTTCTTGGATCATTCGTCATGGTCTGGTGCACAGCACGCACCAATCAGCAATTTGCAGTGTGTTTTTTTCTAAATTAAGACTCTGTAAGCTCTTGCCCAGTGAATGGAAAGTTTCGTCAAGCTGTTGCCGTCACGATAGTGACGACTTGACTTACTCGTGCCAGAAGGAGCGATGCACCTCTCAATTAATATATACAGTAAATTATTTCTTGCTTTTTTTGGGTGCCCTGAACGGTGTTTGTGTACCTACTTGCCCAAAATAGCGAGACCAAAGCGTACAAGCGTACCGAATGCGTAAGAATTGTGGCCTGGAGCATTTTGTTATTGCGCACAAGTGGAACTGCAGGCTCTGGGCCCCCGGGTCAACTTGTCTGAGAAGCCAGACTACATATGAACTATGTATGTATGTATACGTGCACAGTAACGTATCAATTTATGGATAACCAGCGGAACCTGAACTTCCGGGACTGGCAAACGCGTGAATTAAAAAGAATTGTTCACTCGAAGTGGGTACCATTTACAGTTCACCCTCTAAGTGACATGATCGGGACCTGACTAGTCTAAAGTCATACATACGGTAGAGTCATGAAATGGTCATGCTGCGGTTCGGGGACCACAATGGAAGGTCCATCATAAGAGGTATATGTACATACATATTGTACTCTGCGGTTCCATTTTAGAGCGAAAGTGAAAACGCGAAGTGTGGTCGTTTCTAGTGTCACACCAAAGTTTTCACGGTTGACCGACTTAAACGCACAATCCGAAATTGTCAGCGTCAGCGTTGCGCATGTGAAATGCGGAAATGAGCTTTAACCGTGTCTCACCTCTACCGATAAATATCTGCTTACATTTAGGACTTGACTTGAGATGTACATGCATGAGGTACGAGGCTGCCTTCTCGAAAGAAGCAAAACATAAAGTTCGCTTTTACTTTATATGGCACCTGGAGCCGGACAGTCAAGATCGGTACTGCTATACATACAGTATCTGCGATTATTACTCCTTGTGAGTTTCATTCATTTTGCCCACTTTTAGGGCGGACTTAGGTTGAACACAGAAACCGGAACACGGAAATATTTCCGTGTTCCGTGTTCCGTGAATATTTTGGAGAATCACGGAACACGGAAATATTTCCGTGTTCCGTGTTCCGTGAATGTTTTGGAGAATCACGGAACACGGAAATATTTCCGTGCACGGAAATCCACGAAACTGGTTTGTATGTAAATTATTTCCGTGTTCCGGTTTCCGTGTTCAACCTAAGTTCGCCCTAAGGGCGAACTTAGGTTGAACACGGAATCTGGAACCTGGAAATATTTCCGTGTTCCGTGTCCATGAATATTTTGGAGAATCACGGAACACGGAAATATTTCCGTGCTACGGAACACGGAAATGATTCCGGCACGCAAACGGTGCTTTTGCAATGATGATGACAAAAGCCAGCGAGATGACGTCAAAAGCCCGCGTGTTGACGCGAACAGCAACTATTTACACGGAAATGTTTCCGTGTTCGGTGAAAATAAAAAAAACACGGAACACGGAAATCGGAAATATTTCCGTGCACGGAAATCCGCGAAACTGGTTTGTATATAAATTATTTCCGTGTTCCGGTTTCCGTGTTCAACCTAAGTCCACCCTTAGAGACAGGGATGTGATGTACGAAAATGAATAAATAGGTATCAACTCTCTGGGTGATAGTAAGCAGAGTAGTAGGTGGCATTTCCTGACTCTTTCCCATGAACAAGCCTCCACGACACGCTAAAGTTAGAACATTGACAAGGTTATGACATTCCTGGCTTAGCTATGCGTACATGTGTATTTGTATGTACGCCTTCAGGGCAGGTTTGGCAACTCTAGTTCCGTCACGACGAAAACACATGACAATCTTAGCACCATCATATGATAATCGGCAAGCATATCTTCGAATATCAGGGGTGGATTTCTATGCACCAGTCTGTCCACAATAGTCACCAAGGGCGGAT